>WKLE02000085.1:52801-66136 GCA_014885115.2 Asterionellopsis glacialis
GCTTTCCAAACTAATTTATTGCATCATGGTCGAAGGATTCGATGGTTCGATTCGGATTCAGTCTATTCTAGCAACAAATATCTTAGTAGATTCAATATTCCTTCAGCACCCATACCGACGATACCACCAAAGACATCATGTTTGCGAATGCGCAAAATGAGCACTAGTAGTTGGGAGGATTCGTCATCTTCTATATTTCCTGACAGTACAAAAGAAAAGATAGCAACCCTTAGTCAAACCTTGAAAGCTTTAGAAGAGGAAACAGCAATGTTCAATAATGGACAGCGAATTAATGTGAATAGTCCAAGACAGGTATCACAAGCTGTTTTTGGTACAGAAGAAGAGAGTACTAAAAAGGAAATTTTAAAACAAGCCATAGACGATACCAATCTTGAACCACACCAACGTAAAATTGCAGAATTAGTTTTACAACAACGTGAGATAACGTCAGTATTGCGTTCGTCGTATTCTTCTTCGAATGGTAGTAAATCTGGTAAAAAACTTGGACTAGCGGCTAGTTTTTCGACTGTTGCTGTTGATGACGGTGGTGATGATTTAGACGAGGATGGTAATACTCCGACTATGGTCAATGATGAACAAGATAATAGCAATGATAAAAATCAAGAAATGACGTTTGAAGACGGTGTGGATAAACTCTTTGGTTCAAATTCATTGATAGACGAGTATTGGAAACAACCTCTATTGAGTCTTACCAAACCAGTACCACGTACCATCGTGTCTCAACTAGGTCCTAAGCAGTGCCCTATGGGATTTCAACCAGCAAATAAAGATGGAGGGAAAACTGCTCCTTTGCTTGCTTGGGTGCGGGAACAGAAGAAATCATACCCTGATTGCATCATACTGACACGTGTTGGTGAATTCTATGAAACTTATGGTATTGATGCACTTCTGCTCATGGAGCATTGTGGTCTGAACAGTATGGGCGGTAAAGCTCGAGCTGGTTGTCGATATGCAGATGTACAGGCTACGTTAAATAATCTTGTATATCAGGGTTTTAAAGTTCGAGTTTTTGAGGAGACAAATGAACCCAATTGGAGAGATCGAAAAGGTATTAAGCAACGATTCCTTGCAGGTACCGTAACACCTGCATCACCAACGTACTTACACAATCTAGTTCTATCAGACAATGGACAAGCTGAGATATCTGCTCCTACTGCACGACCTTATGTGGGTATTATTCATGTTGCTTCTGGCTACACCTATGTAGAAGTTTCTATGGAAGAGAGGACAGCTCGAGTATCGGAGCAACTGACAGCGGAAGCTGTTGCATGCCGACTTGAGGCGTACCCGCCAGCTGACCCGCTTTTTTATGTACCAACCCCCGGGGAAGAAAAAGATGGCATGCGAAGTAGAAATCTACCCTTTTTGCCAACCAACTCAAATAATTCCAACGAAGGCTTCGGAGCTTACTCTAAAGTAAAAAAATTGAAATCTTGGCAATTGCAAGAATCGATAGCTAATGTTTCTCGTTTGGAACAAGCCAAGGAAACAATTGTGATAGAAATCCTAAAATTAACCCAACCCAAAGATATGCAGATTGCTGATGAAGTGGCAGACAGGTTGACGAAAGATGATTTCTCAGTCACAACGACGGATGATTCGTCTGTAGGAACACATACAAATCCATTGTATAAGGAGACAGCCATCCAAATCGGTCTTTTAAAAGACCCTACCATTCCAACACTTGTGTCATATCTACTCCCTAATTCTGCACCAGCAACTTGCAAGGCATTCCTCCAGAGATGGTTACTGGTACCACCTCCATCTAAAGTTGCTGACGCTATGTCTACACTGGTTGCTTATTTAAAACACCAGGGACCACCCCTGCCACCTTTGGATGTACCTCCCATTGGTCAGGTATTATCTCGTCTTCATGCTGGACAGGCAGATGTTCATGTCTATCGACAAATCCTTTCATCGGTTGATGCAACCATTGCTGTCTTGGAGATGGCCAAATCTGACCCAAACAAAAGTGACATGATCCAATCATTAATGGTCATTCTTGAATATGAAACAAATTTGAAATCAGACCCCGATGTACTGCTGAAAAAGTGTAAGGATGTTAAAGAAAAAATGGAGAAAGTTATTCTTACTCGTGGTGAAGACCCAATTAGCATCTCGAGCAATATTGTACCGGAGAGGTTTATATTCAACAATGAAAAATGGAGAGGTTCTGTGAAAGTTAGTGCCGCAAAGGATGCATACGATAAAGTCTACGAGACTGCAAGAAGATTAGAAAGCGCAGTGGCAGAAGACTTTTGGTGTATGGGGAAAATATCGGATACTGTGCCAGCAAGTAACAATGTTGTTCATGATCAGTTCAATAATTTGATTGCTCTCAGAAATCTCGCCAAATTGTCTGAAAGCAAAAACAAGGACAACTATTTTCATCCAAACGATAGAAATAACAAATTGGTGAAATGGTATACAACTAACAAAGTGCAGGATGCTATGAAAGACTATTTAGATGCTTCCGAAGCTACACAACAAAAAGTAACAAATATTCTGATAAGGCTTAGCGAAGATGTTTGCAAAGATGGGCATATCCCTGCTGTTGTTCAGGCCGCATATGCGAATTTAATACTTTCAACAGCTAATAATCACGCTGCAAAAGCTACTACACTAGGTTGGGAATTAGCCAAAGCTAAGGAATCGGCAGACATTGCTGGATCATTCCAAGGTGTCTGGCCCTACTGGATGGAACGAAGTGATTCTGTAGAAAATACGTTTGATCTTGATGGAATATTTCTTTTGACAGCACCCAACATGAGTGGAAAGAGTACTTTGATGAGATCGGTTGCTGCAGCAGCTTTGTTGACCAATTGTGGTCTTTGTGCACCAGTGGGTAAGTATATTTTGTTGTTGGGATAGAACCACATATCCTCTCTAGCTAGATATTTCGCTTGTCCCCTGTTTTCTGGCCATTTACAAACGTTTGCAATCCATTCTAACTTTCTTGTGTTGGCTACTTTGGTAACAGGTCCTGGATCCTTTGTTCGACGATTTGATAATATCTTTTTACGAGGTGCATCTGCAGATGTTCCAACAGAAGGCAAATCTGCCTTTGGTGCTGAAATGCAAGATATTGCTGCCATGCAGAGATCGTGTGGTGAGAAATCTCTAGTATTTGTAGATGAATTAGGTCGAGGAACTTCTCCGAGGGATGGCACCTGTATTGCTGGAGCTGTACTTGAAGAGATGGCCACTACGGGCATGTCTGGAGTCTTCGCGACGCACTTGCATGATATATTCAACCTCCCCCTCAATTGGGACCGTATCACAAACAAAAGGATGGCCATTCATGAAAGGGAGGAATCAGGACAAGAAAAGTTGGACTACAAGTGGACATACAAAATGGAGGATGGAGAGTGTAAAGACAGTATGGCATTGGTGACTGCTAAGAAATTTGGATTGCCTGATGCTATTTTAGACCGTGCCCAGCACTTTCAAACACTCGTTCCTGATTCCATAATGGAAAAATTGAGAAATGACACCCAGGATGATGAAGTGGAAGTGGAAGAAGATGGATCTACCTCGACTGTGGAATTATTTGCTTCTACCAGTAGTAGCACAAGTCCGCACCTTGAAATGACACAACATGATGATGATGATGATCAACGAAAAACTTTGGATGATGCAATTCAACATGCTCAAATCGTTGTGGGTACCAATGCTGATGGGTATGATGAACAAATCATTATTGAAGCAGGGTACTCTGCTCCAGCGATGCTTTGCGAAGGTCGGTCATGTTTGTATATATTGGAACTTGACACGAAGCCAGCAACATTTTATGTAGGAGAAACAGACAAATTACAACGGCGACTACAGACACATAGGAAAAAGAAAGGACGTGGATGGAAAAACATCAGAGCCTATGTTCTTCCTGTTTCTGACAAATCAGAAGCTCGTCAATTTGAATCAAGATTAATTCGAGAATTATCCACAGCTGGATTTGATTTGGAAAGTATTGCTGATGGAAGTAATTGAGAACTATTAATGATAGTCTCTACTAGAGTATATACTATAAAGATAGTTTAGTTCGTCATTCGTTTCTTACTTCATGTGAAAAACAGGAAAACCCTAACAATTAATCATAGCTATTCAATGTTAAACCCTGCCTTGTCATGCCACGACTGTCACAAAGCTCAGCTTACTTGAGTTACATCAACCTATCGTCAAGAATCAATATCTCTGGATAACGAGAGATGGTTACCTTTGTGAATCAGCGTGCATAGACATGCCTTTTTCATTTTTAGAATATTAGCTTATAGCAAATTATCACTTTCGTCTTCATCATCATCTTCATCAGCATCATCAAATTGTCCATCCTGAATTTCAAGTTGAGGTGGTACAATCAACATATCTCCTAATCGATCCAGCATGTTTTGTCTTTCATCTTCGGCAGGAGTAGGATCAGAAACACCATTCTGATCAACCGGATGTTCCATTAGAGATGTTGTTGCAGGAGCAAATATCATTTCATCCATATCAAATTCTTCTTCCCCATTGTGGTAGTCATCATCTTCTTCATCAAAAATTGGATGGCGTGATATAAGTTGTGAAAGTTGTTCAAATACAACTTGACATGTCTCTTTAGATTTATCCCATGGTATTAGTGTTAATTCTTTCGGAGCATCTTCATCGTTGTCCGAAGATTCTGTTATTTGTATATAAAGTGATATTGGATCGCTTGCCAATGCATGTAAATAAATACATTTAGCATCGACAGATACATCATAACTACTTATATCATGATTTTTACTATGTTCTTCTTCTTCCTCGGGTGTTGCTGATAATGCTACAAATAACAATCGGTTAGTCGTAATTAAAACTTTGCCCTGGATCTTATTATCGACAATGTTGGCATCGTCATTAGATGTTTGGTCATTGTCGTCGTCGTCGTTGTTTTCCCATGTAATCATAAATTTTTCATCTGTTTCAAGGAATAAAAGTTCTTCTTCATTTTCAGTATTTGATAGTGCGTCCTCTCTTGATGTTGAATTTTGAATTGCCTTTCGAATTGATTCTAGATTGGCATCGGATCCTCTATGTAAATGAAACGTATCGTTGACAGCCATACTTCTTATTTTAAAAATGAATGATACCTTTTTGTTTTTCTAATCTAATGAAACGATTCTATTCCTCTATTTTTTATGTTTTTGTTTCGTCTAATGCCCTCAATGATATCTATCAACGATTACGAAGAGTTCAAAGAGAGTGCTTTGCAAAAGGTCACAAGATCTCGATGAAGTATACCGGTACGCCTCACTGATCGCGTCTATCGATATAGAAGAGTTGGTCTATCCTTCTCGTCTCGTATCTTTTAAGCTGAGAACGAGAGTGCAGAGGTGCGGTGTTGAAGTTAGGACCTCTCTGGTGGCCTGTTTGACTCTTCCTGATGTTGATGTTCGTTGTAGACTTCTGTTGAGATGTCGGTCATATCGTCAACCTCGAAACCGTCCATAGTCCTCTAAGCACAGACGTCTGTTCGTGTACGAGTACCGTAGGACTGAGTAGGACCCTGGTAAGTATGTCCAACAGTAGGTATGGTACATATGGCTATTTCTTTTAATTTGGTGCACACTCCCAAAAATTGAAACTCTTTTTTTTAGTGGGTTTTTTTTGGTTTTTTTGGGGCGCATATTCGCGAAAAAACAGCGGCTGAATTGTTGACAAAGAATGAAGTGTATTTTATCAAAAAAATTTCAATGTTTTTTTTTGCGTGTCATGTACAGTACCCCGTTTCACTCATTTTCTGTTTTAACTTTTTGGTGCACCCATGAAGGTCTGTCTTTTGTCGTCTGCAGCATGTGGTGTTTCTTGTACATGATTTACGACAAACGACAAATAGTGGACATCAAACAGAATGACATACTCTATCCAATAACACCAACTACTCCTCCCTCTGTTACCATTTAATTGGTTCTTGTGTTTTGTATCATTCTTTGTTGTTGGTTGTTGATTGTCATGTCATCTGGCATTGGTTTTTGCTGTCTCACAGTATCGGCATGATATTTACAGGCAGTCGACCCCATGGTGGAGTGGTTCCAGGATTAGGTGGACCAGTCCAGTACTAGACTGTGACATAGAATTTTTTTAATCAAATTAATCAAAGCTAGTAATTTTACCTGTTTATTTTTTTCTGAGGATGGAAGGACATACCATTTTATGGTACCAATTTCTTGACAACCAGCCATTTTTAACTAACAACCACCCGTATGGTTCCATGCAGAAGCTCCTTGTGCATGGAACCATACGGGTGGTTGTTAGTTAAAAATGGCTGTGTGTTGAGAAATTGCTATGGCAAACAGCACCATTTTGATCAGAAGAGATCTGGGTGCAACAGCCAATTTTTGTCAGTTGGGTGAGCCTGCAATGCCAAAAAGTGTACCAGCCAGGTCATCATTGTATTCAATTCCAATTCAAGTCGGCTGCGCTATGATATAATATATTCAAGTATGAATATATACTGGGAGTATATTCTAGTAGTATAAAATTATTGAAATATGGATACATATATAACAATTTTTTTGAAGTATATAAAATTATATATTCATGTATATGTTTATAATTCAAAAATATGATTTTTGGGTCTACGTGGAGTCTACAGGTTGGTCCACCTAATCCTGGAACAACTTGGTGAATCTGGGGTGAAAATGATAACAAGTGACAGAACAAAAAAGCATTGATTTGAATAAAAAACACTGATTAACAAATTAATCTAACCAGAATATATGATATAGAAGGATCTGTTGATATATTTGGTTGTACATTAGTGGAAGCCAGAACAGAACAACAAGAATAGAAATAAATTTGGAAGTAAAGCAAAACAAACACAATAGATATGTCATCATAACCATAACTTGATTACCAACAGGCCAACAAGAATAAAATAAATACTAATTCTAATATTTATATATTATTCTGCAAGATGGTTGTGATTGTTTCAACTTCATATGATTTATTTCATCCATTTGGAGCTGGTTGTTGATTCGCAATAAATTTCATGATATTATTTTTTCAACTTGGTCATATTTTATGCACCTTGTGCTTTATGCATGTACTTTCAAGGTGCCATGTATATATATAATCCTGATAAATGATTGGGTAATTTGATGCTTGCTTGACATCATCATCACGTGCTCAAAATGTTCACTAAAAGGTGCTCATTTTTCTCCGTCACATAAAGTGAACCTTGTATATTAATACACAAATAGTATGTATTTCAACATACTACTTATTGTGTATCACATCACACAAATTTTGTATATTAATATATGTACATCTCAAAAAGTTGCGCATTGAAATGCACAATCAAAAACACAAAGTCTTATTATTAGGTTGTATTTTAAAACACAATTACTATTATTTATATATACAATTTTTTCTCGGGTTATTTACAAAATTCACTGATTTTTACTAGTACTATTTTTTATGTGTTCACTTCTTCACTTACTTTTTTCCTGACATCATACCATTTGCTGCCTCAATTGAGATCAGATCATCATCAACATCAAATGTAAGATCACAAACAACTGGTTCAGCACTAACTTGCTTTTCTCCAATTTTTTCTATTTTTCCTTGTTTCTTGCATGGTTTCACCTCTAATTCATAATATAAAATAATCTTACCTTTCTTCCGTGTTCTTGTATTTTTTTGTACTCCTTTTTCAACCTAATATCTTCATTCACCATATCAGTATAATACTGCAATCCTTCTACTGACCAACCTCCAATTCTTTTTGTATCATTATTAGTAAATCTCAACTTATCCATAACTGGTTTAAATACCAATTCTCCATCCTCCTCAATAATGTTGTTATAAATGACTGTTTGGATCTACACAAATTTTTTAGAGGTCATCTTCTGCGCTAAGGTTGTTCCATCAAGTTCATTTAGCTCTACATTCCAATGAAATTTTGTGCTTTTCTATTGTAGGTTGCTATGTGCCAAATAATTGTAAGCGCTATGATCTTCCTCTTCTGTGCAAAATGATGCTAAGTACATTAAACATTTCCTCAAAGCATCTATATCACCTTGCCCCTTTTGACTCATTCTATACATTGCTTCCAATTTCTGTTTCTCTGTCATACCTTCATATGGTAACTGTAAGAATTGCAATAATGTCACCTTAATGCTCTGGCCAGTCTGATTACAGGAGTGCCATAGAAATTCCACTGCCTCCTTTCCTACCTCACATAAACTCAAACTTCCATCCCAAACATCCTTACACTTCCAATTTTCACTACCTGGCCATTCCTCTTTCATGAATTTGTCCAAAACATCTTTTGCAAAAGCACATGTATGGAACACGGAACACCGAACACCTGTGCTGCACTCATTGATTTCCCGTGTTCCTTACAAAGGTACAAACTAGTACTAGAATTAACTTAGCAGCAAAGAACAAACTCCATCCAGCAGTAAATCTTGGAGGGAGTTCATTTCTATCAACAGCAAACAACAAAAACATAAATTCATCATGGTGAAAGCAGATGACTACAATGCCACAATATCTGTATCTTACAACAATGCTATTTCTTTGTGCCCAAACATTGAATCCAAGAACAAAATGATATGGGCAAAAAATCTGTCTGATTCTTGTAATCAAAGAGATGGATGTTGATGTAAAAGAGGAGACGCATTATCATTATTTGGTTGGTGCTTTGGGTGAATTAACCAAGCATTGGATCAAATTTTGTCATTGTGTACACCTCATTTTTGGTTGTATTGATCAAGTACATCTCCTACAAAGCCTTTATAGAATATTACAGACAATTCAATCAATGAAAATGTCCATCTTCCAAAGATTATGATGAAACACAATAATGTTCCTGGGTGGAATTTCAATACTAATTTATCACAGGATATTGCATCTATGGCTCCAAGGCTTACAAAAATTGTAAATTATCTTGTTTCTAAGTCATCATATGAATTTGAGAAGCATCTGTTCTCTGACAAGAATGTCATAAAATTCTTAGCAATTTTGTTATTAAGACAGAAATTTAGCAACTACAATTTTTCCTCAGAGACAGAAAGCATTATACCAAATTTATCCATAGGATGAACTGGTGGTTTGCCAACTGTCCATTTGAATGCTCACATTGATCTTGGCAATGACCAAGACAGTCCACAAAATTACAATTTATCATTTAGTTTGATTGGAAAAATTCTTCACAACATGGAATACAAAGAGAAAGTACATAAAGATGATTCTTTTGCAAAAAATTAAGAAATATGACTGTGGTAATCTTTTAAGGGTTTCGAATATATCTGCATTGACCACTGAACAATGGTGGTTGAGAACACAACTTAGAATTGATCAACTTTGAAGAGAAGTAGAAACATTCAACAACAAGAATTCTGTAGGTAACAATACAGATAATGTAAATTATAGGCAGGTACATATTGGAGGATATTCTGGTAAATGTTTGAGAGATGGCATTCATCAACTTGGTGCATTTGAGGATGTAAAAAAGGAACTAAGCACTTTCATTGATAAGTGATCAGGAACACGATTGCATCTGGACTGTACGATATGCATTTTTGATGGATCCAATCATTTGAGAATGCTGACTGATGGTAGACATTACAAGGCAGTTGCTCCCTTTTTGGACAAATGTCAGGGCTTTTATACATTATATGCTTCAACCATTCTTGCATGGCTTCAGAAAACACCAAGGACAATGTACAATATTGCTGACATGTTGTATACAATTATCTGGACTCCAAGTCTGGTTGCATGGCTAGAAATTCAATTTTTACTATCCTTGCAAATTAATCAGTATGGAAATGTTCCAACAACATTTGTATATTTAAAAGAAAGCATAAACCATTATGGTACAATATTGGGTGGTCCTTATAGACATTTTCAATCAAGTGTAGGCAAACCTTTTTGTGTAACAGTGGCAATCAAGTCAATAAATAATTTGGAACATATTCTGACAATTGCTTGTTGCCAGAAAGATATTACAATACAAAGTCTTGTTGAAAAAATGTCTAATAACATTTCAAATGGCAGTTTGTATGGTGCTGACGACCTTTTATCATATCATATTGTTGAAATGCCATCACTTACAGGAATAATTCCACATTGATTTTGCGTTGATGCTGTCTTTTGTGATGCAAATAACACTACAGAATATTTTGTAAGAAAGGGGATTACTTCAAGCAGACAGTGCTCATAATTGATGGATTCCCTATACTAATCTTTCAATCAAAAGTATACAAAGTCATTCATAGAAAATGTAGTTTGTGAATACTGGAGAGATGTGAGACTTCAAAGCATTGGTCAAACCAAATTTAAATGGTACAATACTGTCATTGAGGGACAATATAGATTTTCAAACATGGGTGAAACAATATTGTACTGTATGGGTGACAGTCTTGATCAAAAGGATATTGTTTGCTACATCTGTTCAGATAAAAAATCATTGAGTTGGTGGCCAATAGAGGGTAGGCCAGTCCCATCTATGTTTGAGAATTATGTTATTGTAACAAAGGACAACAATTGTAGGAAAAGTCACAAGAATCATCAAAACCATTTAAAACAATCATCCGGCAAGAGGGGGGTCAAGAGGAAAGTAACTCTAGAAAAGTGTATGCCAACTAGGAGGAGATCAAAATTGCTATACCATTCATCCAAAATCAAGGCCAGTTGATTAATGATGGAATTGAATATAAGAAGTCAGAAAAAAAAGTTTAGCAACATGCTTATTGCTGATAAAGTTATCAAAGACTGGAATAATTTCTCAGATATCAACAGTGATTATGAGATAGACCAAGACAAATTTATTGCTGATCCAGAAATATTTGAGGGTTCCATATTCTATTCATCAGACAGTATACCAATTCCCACTCCACTCTCTCTGATCTTTCTTCCTCCAAGTCCATGCCATACTATCAATCTTCCTTGAATGTTTGCATATGTTACAAGAAAGTGCTGCTTTACACTTCCAGAAATATCCTTATCTTATGATAACAAAGATAAAGGGTGATCATCCACCATAACAGCTAGTGAAAGGCAGTACAAATTGGGTAACTGGTCATTTCCTTGTGGTTTATTGTCTGATGGTAACTACAGAACCAAGCGTGACAGTCAGAATGCTCTAATGCTATATGTAATTATTCAGGAAAATTTGACACAAAGGTTGACAAAAAAGGTGTACTCATTGATGTTGGAAATAGAAATAAAGATGGCTCAAAACAAGAATGGATTTGGCTCTTTCAATATGTGGACACTGTCAGATGTATTCCCTGCAAATCATTAATGGAAGAATACAACAAAAAGGAGTGCAATTGTAACCTTTTTACCTTTATTTTATTTGAAATAAAATAACACCATTATAAAAATTAAAAAAAATAACAACAATCAGCCCATGAATGATCTTCAAAATCAGTCAGTGGGACAACACAAGTTACATTACAATGTGTTGGATGTGTTCAGGTTTGCCTGCTTGGTATGTTGCCTAAAAGGGAAAATATCTGTAGTTAGCCTATCCTGCACAACCAACAACATAAATGTAAGTTGCTTAATAAATCATATTAGGATTTGAGGTCTCCTTTCAATATAATAACAACCCGTGGATTAGAGGTCTCCAACAATGATCCAACTTTGGATTTGAGGTCTCCTATGCATTGAAAAACAACCCATGGATTAGAGGTCTCCATTATTGAGCCAACACAAACTTGTCTTCATCTGATTCTGCCATGTCAGTGTCATTGCCTGCATTGAAGTCCACGTCCTTGTTGAGACTTTTTTCTCTCTTCTGCCATAAGATGTTTGGGAGGAAGGATCCCTAGAGAGTACCATGCAGATGGTTTCTTTCTTTATTGTAGAGAAATATTGCCAATAGAGCAAAGAACAGGTTTGGCTTTTAGTCTTCCATGTCTATCACAGTGAGTGGCATCAATGAAACATACAATTGGGCATAGAAAATGCTTCTCCAGGGAGGATATTTCAAAGTGTTCAAGCCTGTGAAAATAGAGCAGTTTCTGCATCATTCCACCAAGAACCAGTATTGATTTTGCCATAAAACCTAATGTCTTCATTGTACCTCCACACAGAATTTTCTGTAACAGTTGGATTTGCCAATAATTTTCTAATGTGTAATAGAAAGGGGAAACAGCAAACTTTGGCTTTGGGGGGCACCTTCAACAGTAACTTCTGTAATGCAGGGTTTGTTTCTTTTCATGGAATAATGAGTAGTCAATTTTTTCATTGTGGTAGAGAATGATGTAGGTTTTTCAAAGTTGTAGAATGATGCCTTGCTACATTGAGCAGCCCATTTGATAAATTTTGGGTAAACATGGAATCGTATGGAATGTTCAGTCATTAGAAGCAGTAGTCATGCTTCTATAGGATTGATTGGCCCAGGATCATTACTATCAACTGAACCATGGGATTCTGAGGATGAGTATTCACCATGCAATTTGTCATTTGTTTCTGAATGGGTTTGTTTGTAGGAATCATCTGAATCAATGCATGACTGTGATGAAGTTGAAAGACAGTGATAAGAATCATTGCTTGATATCAAAATTGTGATTAATCAATTCATTGTACAATTCTGATGGCATATTATTGTAGATGTCTCTTTGGAAACTGGCAATGGAGTCAGAGGAGTATTTGTCATCATTGGATAAAAACTGCTGGTTGAGAATCAATCATCATCAGAACCATTGCTGTAACTATGAAAGCCTTTATTATCTTGAGTATCAAAAAAAATATTGGTTGAAATGTTGTGCATTGACATTTCCTCTTCTTCCATTCCAGAGGAACTTTGATGTGTTGTTGTTTTCTGCAAGATTGTTAATGTTGATGGTATTTTCATGTCCAAACATTCTGATGACCTATTGTCATCACTGAATTTGTTTGAAATAGAATATGATTTCTTTTTTGGAGGTATGTTAGATTTTGAGGATCCGGATGATGAATCAGAATCTGGTGGGAGGTTTGTAGTATGCCATGTCACAATAACTGGGATTTCATCATCAGATGAAGAAGAATCCAAAAATCTATTTCCAAGGGTCAATTTTTAGAGCATATTTGTTATGGGTACAATGATGTGCCATATGTTGTTCCAGGTTGTAATGACAATTGAATGGTTGGTGGCAGCGTTCACACTTGAACATTGTCATGTGTGAAGGTTGATTATAGGAGAATTTTGTTAAAGTGTCAGTAGTAAGGTTCTTGCTGTTGGTGCACTACTTTCAAGTACTTTACAGTACTAGATGTACATATGCATTGAAAAAATTCCAAAACAAGAGCAGTTCATCAGATGTAATCTAATTGGATGAGTATTGTATGCTCTATTTTGTC
>WKLE02000088.1:0-10980 GCA_014885115.2 Asterionellopsis glacialis
TACTGAATCCTACAGCATTTGTACATACGAAAATTATACAGAACTCCTGGCAGGTGGAATCTCATTTCACCCGAAAGGTAAAGGTGTATTTGTATCCTGTACATGTAAGACCGTTCACATTATTGAACGCGGGACTACCTATTTATTTGTGAATAGAAGCTGCATTGGTGAGATTATGAGTGATGATTCCAAAGATTTTTCAAATAATATTAGTCAAGTCCCTCCATTTTTTAACTACTGTAATAGAGCTTTTTCTTTTGATTATATCTAATTTTTCTTACTGTATTATAATTCTCTTGCAACGATACAGGTAGTCATATCCGATGATACTTACTTCAAAGCGGATTTACTTTTGTAAAAGTAGTAGTGAATAGATGATAAGTGAAAATTTCTGCGATTTCTGCGTGCAAAACATGCTCATAAGTAAGGATCCAATGATACTTCCATCAAAGCAGATTTATTCAGTCATCAGTAGTGTGTAATGATAATAAGTTAAAAAAAATTCTGCGATTTGAACAGTGCAAAACATGCATATGAATATTGATCCGATGTTACTTTCATCAAAGCGAAATTGTTCTGGGTGAATCATTATGCATCTTAAAATCAACATTGGAAAAACAACCGATGATACTCCCCGATACTATCAGGTCGTCCTACATCGAAAGGCGAATTACTACAGATTCAAAGTCAAGTAGTATTCCGTTCTCTATAATTCTGCATCCATGTAACTCGTCCTTCAAGAAATCTAACCTTCTCAAAAAGCGAACGACGATACTCATAATTTCTTATGAACTAACTAACACTTCTTCAAGGTAAGGCAAATATTGCTCTTCTTCATATGACACCATTCTACGCGTCCTTGACGGGTTAAAAGCTCTCTCATTTATATGGTTGCACGGTTTTATATAATACAGAGTCTTCATTGTTGTTACAATAATTTTTTTTTTTTTAAATACCATTTAGAGGATACAAATAATGTACAGTTCAGAACCTCATTTGTATGTATGTTTTTAGATAAAGCAGTAGAGTAGCAGATATTGTATGGATGATGAGTGAGCTACCTGACGCAATCATTACTTATAAAAGGAAAAGTTCAGAACCTCATTTGTAAGTACGTTTTCAGATAAAGCAGTAGAGTAGCAGATATTGTATGGATGATGAGTGAGCTTCCTGACGCAATCATTACTTATTATAGCTATTAGATGATATTTTGGGTCGTCCCCATTAATTGACTTCCTGGAATATCTGACACTGGAAAAAAAAAACTGGCAAGCAAATAATGAGTTCCGTTCCCCGAAAAACAAGACGCATTTCTCCCCAAGAAAAATAGGAATCCGCTTTTTTTAATGTACTGCAAAACACAAGTTATTGTTTTATTCTAAGTAATACGTAGAAGCTCTGTAGAAGAAAAAAGGACGGCCAGATCGGCTACGACTATTATAGCCTAAAGTAGAATAGCCCTACATTTAAATAGGGAAACACTAAATACCAGGTACAGAGTTATAGTCAAGTAGTATTCGGCTCTCTATTGAATATCATTATAATATACAGTAGTCGTTCGTCTTGAAGAGATCTAACCTTCTCAAAAAGCCACCGACGATACTCATAAAAGGTAAGACAAACAATATCGCTCTTCATACCGTATCACACCATTCTACGCGTCCTTGAAGGGTTAATCGACCACCTCTTTAAATTTGCATGGTTTTCTGCATTGTTTTTAAGAGTACTATTTACTCTAGTACTATTTAGAGGATACAAATAATAATGTACCAGGTACAGTTCAGAAACTTACTTGTACCAGGTATGATGTCAATTATATCACCGTACGGTATGAGTAAAATACTGACTACTACAGGAAAGACACACGTACGTTTAGGGGCTAGTCCGACACTGTACAGGTACTTTATATGGATAGCAGAAACATCTTTTTCTGACATAAAGTTCTCCTTGCGGGCCTTCGAAGAAACAAGAAACTGGATTTTGTTCATTTTTGTTCCAACGTTTGGATTTACGTTATTCTTGGTATTAAACAATAGTATATTTTGCGTGCATACATGAACTTTTACAATCCAAGACCAATCTTCCAGTGGAAAAACTCCTCAAACACCACTTTATCCCTCTTCGATTGTGCCCCCATTAAATGTTCGACGACGAAAAACATATTTGCCCACACAAAATCCACTCTGTAGCAGTCGAACTCAATCAAACTAACCATGACAAGTTTCGTCAACAGCAATTCCATTTTGGATCAAGGCAGGCTTACTGATCTTGAAGATCTACTGCAAAAACAATCTCAACTCGTAGATAATCTTCAAAGTGAACTCAATGGTGTAAATGGGACAATGATCAAGTTTGATTCATTCCAGTCTTCCACCAACTCGCCCTCGTTCCTTAAGTCTCACGTGTCATCGAAAACGATTGACAAAGTGTTGAATTTGGATGCTGCCAAAAATGAGAAGCTACTTGGTTGCTCAGCGCCAAGTAATCCTACCAAAATAATCCCACAAGAAGAAGAAGATGCGATATTGAAACTTTTAGATCAACATGATGAGGAAACTAATCAACCCGTTGAAAAGACGTTAGATCTTACTCTTTCAACAGAAAACAGTAATGGATTATTGTCGTCTAATGTGTTTAGCAATGCATTCGATGAAGGTATTATCTCTTCCTTATGCTCTCAAGAAGATTCATCGTTTGATTTGAATTCATTTGATTTTGAACCAAGACCTATTCGTCAGTCAGCCTCTCGGGATGATTCCCTTCTGTCCTCGTCACCGTTGACTCCGTCTCCCCAAGAATTGTCCAGTCCTGTTCATACTATGGATGGAAAAAGTGTTGTAACTGATGAAGATTCCACCGCTTCATCTACCGTGAATGAGTTCCAGGATCAAGCAAGTGCATTAGAAGCCGCGTTTGATAAGTCTGTTGAAAGTCAAGACAAATTAATTGCTTGGGATCGTAAAATGGGGCTCAAAAGATGCCATTGTCGTACAATGGTAAAAACTCTCAAGTCTAGAAAGAAACTTCGTGAGGCACTAGCTGAACTTACTGGCGTGTCTCTTGAAGAAGATAAAAAAGAAGAATCCGCTGCTACTAGTTCTACGGAATCACGTCCGACCAAAAAATCCAAGCGGTGAGAAAAAAGGCAAAATCATTGTAATGTTCTTTCATGTTTTTAATAACAAAAAGAGGTCGTTGGTATGAAAAAATTGGCGAACGCCTTGAACAATCTCTGAATTCTACATGGGTTTGGAATTGTGGTTTTCCACGTTCACGAGAGAGAAAGGAAGACGCACACAACGAAATGGATGCCAACTCTTTCGACTCATGCTATTCAAAACTAGACTATTCTCATTTAAAATATCATTTTGAACCGACCCTCTCCACATGTGTAGATCCTATAATGTAATTATTTTTAAAAAGAAGATCCCTATTTCAATCATGAATGTTTTTGTCACTTTGATTTCGTGTATTTTCTACTAATGTCGATTTCATAAGTTTTGTCATTTCGGATATCATTTCTCCGGATATTGACTCGTATTTCAAGTAATAGGAGTATAATATTATACTTTCTTTTATAATAATTCAGACTTTTATCTACTCTATTTTATTTCAAAATTTTCTCGATTTTAGGCTCCAAGTGCATCAGATTAATGGGATCCAGTGAATCGTAAAATCGATTCTTCTTTTTTTGAGTGACATCGACCTCCTGATGAATGCCCCGAATTACAGGAAACAAGGTCCATTCATTTGTTTCCAAACCACTAGCAAACTCTTGTGAATGCCCCGACTTATCGGTAAATAGGTCGGTTTGTCACTTTCAAAAGTGACAAACCAAGTTTTTAATTGTAATTCCGGACACAAGAACATTGCTCCCCTCTGTTTTATGTGTTAAAACAGGAGGAGATTGGTTTACTCTGATGATCTATGCTGGAGGATTGTCAGCTTGATACATATATACAACATCGAGGTTGACTTTCTTAGCGACCTTTTTGGTCCTACTCGCCGTAGCATCCATCGTTGGTACGGTACTTTTCTAAAAAACGGGTCTGTAAGAAAAAACGCACATACTGTACGAGCATCACGTTGGCCGGCAAATGCTTTAAAAATGTAGAAAATTATGTAAATGCTCATCCTACCTTTTACATTGAAGAGCTGCAACATCATTTACAATCAACCTTTCCTGATTTAAAAAATATATCAGAATCTACCATATGCCGTGCTTTGAATTTTGACCTCCAATTATCCCATAAAAAATTAACAAAAGCCGCCTGTGAAGCTCTCCTAGAAGAAATAAAAATATATTACAAAAAATTGAGGCCTATTTATAGTTATTACCATGCTTTTAATTGTGCTGATGTCTCGTTGAGTCTGTCATTAATTGTTGTCATAAAGTATCTCCATTGGAGGCTTGTCAGATGTGTTAACCTTTTGGCGTATGCTCCTCTCACTTTGTTCCTTAGGCTTGCAAGTTCCAATTCTTGTTCCTCTTCCTTTGAATGACCATGTATGTCTTTGTTTCTGAACTGCCAGGTGTTGTACGCATGTCTGGAGTTCTCTCATTTTGATGTCGCTTAATCCAGGATCAAGAGTGAATAAAAGGGGAGTAGTTCCAGGATTAGGTGGACCAGTCCAGTACTGGGCTGTGACATCAATTTTTTTTTTAATCAAATTAATCAAAGCTAGTAATTTTACGTGTTATTTTTTTGTGAGGAAGGACGGACGTACCATTTTACAGTACCGATTTTTTGACAACCAGCCATTTTCAACTAACAACCACTAGTGGGGTTCCATGCACAAGGAGCTTCTGCATGGAACGCCACTGGTGGTTGTTAGGTGAAAATGGCTGGTTGTCGAGAAATCGGTACCGTAAACAGCACCATTTTGCAAGATTGATCATAAGAGATCTGGGTGCAACAGCCAATTTTTTCCGTTGAGAGAGCCTGCAATGCCCGAAAGTGCACTGGCCAGGCCGTCATTGCATTCAATTCCAAAACAAGTTGGCCATGCCAGAATATAAAGTATTAATGTATGAATACATATATTGTGTATTTTTCAGCAGTATAAAATTATTAAAGTATAAATACAGATATGAAATTTTTCGAAGTATATTAAAGTATTAATCAATTAATATGTGTATAATTCAAAAATATGAATTCTGGGTCTACGTGGAGTCTACGGACCAGATGTCACAAGTTGGTCCACCTAATCCTGGAACAACTCAGGGGCCTTTTGAATAGAGTCATGTAGTTGGGATTCAATGTCATAGTCGGCACTGAGATATCTGGATGTTCCACTGAGAGATTTGTGGGCATTTTTTTTTCATATGCATTCTGTGTTGTCACATAGGGAATGTATGTTGGTAGTAGTTTGTGTGATTTGAACATACTTACAGAATTGATAGAAATATGTGTATGCGGCTGTGAGGCCATACAGTTCTGATCTGTGTGATGATTGGGTTGTCAGTAACCCATGAACAGTTCTCATCCCTTCTACAATGGTATTGTGGACAGTATTTTCAGCTATCCAGGCAAATGTACCCCCTGTGGCTTTTTTGGAGCCATTGGATCTGAAAATTATATTTTCTCTGGCGGTGAATATGTGGAGTAGTTCTACTGTGGATATGACTTGAGTGACTTGTAGGAGTAGTTCTATGGTAAATGGGTATAACGTCTTAATGTATGCAGAAAACGTGGGTGGAATTAGTAATGGAGGTTCACAGTTATAGTCAGAGAATTGAACTCCTATAAGTGAGTTTGAATTTTCCATGTTGGCAGGAACATAACAATCTGGTACTCCAGTCTCTTCTGAATGTTGTGTTGAATAATTTGTATAGTTTTTCTGAATGTTGTGTTGAATAATTTGTATAGTTTTGATTTGTTGCCTGATGGATTGTGTATATTCCCAAGAATTTGGTATGTATAAGCAGTCTTCTGCTTGGAATTTCAATGATGGAGTTGTACATTATATCAGGAGTTCTTATCCATGAGCCTAGATGTGTCTATCACTCCAAGTCATGACTCTGGGGGATTATTAGTGTGTTTTTGATAGCTCATTTCCATGCATCCCAGCACCATTTTGTAGGATAAGTTTTTTGGAGCCAAAGAAGTTTAGTATTCTGATATGTGGTGGACCCTGTAAGCATATCGTTCTGTAGATGGGTCCCTTTTGCAGCCAAATCTGCCACTGTTTGTACTTTGAGGTATAACTGGCACGTGTTTATTCTTTGTAGACTCTTGTTGGTTGAATTGGTCCCTTGGGTGAAAATGTCCATGAGAAGCTGATCCTGTACTCTTTACTAGAAAAATTAATAAAACATATTTTACTGCTGTTTTCATTCTTCTCATTCTTGTAGCACACAAATCATGAAATAAAATTATCTGCAATGCAACAATCAGTCACAAATTTCAAACAAAGAAGGACAGTAGAAAGTAGGTGGATGTCAGAGAAAAGGAGGATTTGGCAAAAAAATGAAGTCATCATGGCAAAGATGGCAACAATGACAATGTGGCAGATTTTGTCAGAAAACAGAAAACAGCCCTATATCAAAAGATAGCTCAGGGCATGTGTGCAGCCATGCCCTGCATTTTTTTGTTACATATGCTGTAAAAACATGTAGAAAAGAGGTTAAAAAGATTTTTTTTTTTATGTTTGCAAAATTGGGAATGATTTTCTTCTGAAAGATAGCTCAGGGAATGTGTGCACCATGCCCTGCATTTTTTTGTTACATCTGTGATAAAAACATGTAGAGAAGAGGTTAAAAAGAAATATTTTGTGGTGTTTGCATGCAAAGTTGGGAATGATTTTTTTCCCAAATGCATGCAAGTTTGTAGACTTGTACCAGCTTTTACAGGGGAGAAATTGTTCCATTTCAGTAAAATCGTTTGCTGTTATGTGCACATCAGGGTGATAAAAGGGGTCTGTTTGCATACAATTTTATGGACAATCATGTATTCTTATACCATAGTCTGTTAATAATCTATCATATTTTGGTGAGATGTGTGGGGGTAAAAAACATTTTTGAAACAAGGCCAATACATCAAAGAGCACATGGCACAAGAAAATATTCTTTTAAATCAGGAGAGGGACATTTGATGGGGTCAAAGAGGATGGGAAGCACATAAGGAAAAGTACTGGTTACATCATTTGCACAATATCATGCTTTTAGTAGTATAATACAAGTACTCTAAGCATCAAAGCTGAGGTTGGTGGGTGGGTCAAAAATATCACCATGAGATATAGTTTCAAAGACAAATGTGGAGGAAGTGACATCATTTTTTGGAATGAAGGTGGCTCATCATGTAGTTACATTGGTGACAGAGTAGGACACACACAAAATCATTTCTGCAAATTATGACACAAGAAGTGTAGTACATTCATCATATGCACCAGGAACTAGGAAAGACCAACTGAGACCTTTGTATTGCAACAAGTGTCACAGGGGAAATTTATTAGTATCTTGACTTTGATATGTGAAATGATCCGTAAAAAAAGTATTTTTTTTCAAGGAACTGTGACAACAAGGTCAATGCTGAACAAAATTCTTTGTTATAGACTGTGAGTAGTACAGGTTAACATCATGTAGGTAGGGATATTTGGTTGCACAGTATTCTTGAAGGTGAAGTAAATGTCTGTTTAAACTATGGTTTTGTTTTCTGTCTGTGTCCTTTGCATACTAGCATTAGTGCGACTGTCACTGGACAAGTATGCCTGGTTTTAGGCTTTTTCTTTGGGCTATGCAAGTCCCTAAAGGTATTACAGGAAAAGTGATTAGTTGTAGAGTAGTCATGTAAACAGTTTTCTATGTTATCTACTACAGGGGTATCATTTCATTCCTCCTCGTTATCAATATTTAGGGTTTCAAAGTTGACGTTATACCATGTTTTGACATTGCTATCATCAGACTCAGAATCTTTGCTAGAAGCTTTGCATTTGCACTTGTACTTATTGGACAAGTTCTTAATTAATAAATCTTTAACTTGAGTTGCAATGGCATTCAGCTCCTGCTTGTTGTACTTGTGAAAGCACTGGTGCTTGTACTTAGGCCAACCCTTACCGCATGACAATAACAAAACCAAAACCAAGCACAGACAGCTTTTTTGTTTTTGTCGTTCAAAAAAGCCCCCTTACTGTGCAACAAAAACAAAAAATAATTGGTTATGAGTGCAATTCCAGTTTTGTTTTACAAAACTGAAAGCCAAATATTACAAAAGCGACCCCTCAGTTTTGTACTTGGGCAAGGTGGCAACAAAACTGACCATTCGGCCAAAATGACATACAAACACACTTGTTGCTTTATTTTTTGGCATGACACAAATATTTTGACCCGTCTTCTCTGTATTTTGTACAACATTATGATGACAACAACGAAACGGACAATAACCACAATCAAAATCATGACCATGACAAGAAGATGACAATAAACTTTTCATTTTAGTAGTAACTGATGATGTTGGTGGATCTTCTGTGTTCTGTGTTGGTGTTTTATATGGACATTTTAGATGCAGAACGCAGATAATAATGCAAAATCACAAATTTTGTCAAAGAGTCACTGACGACAATTGTAAAAACACATGACAATAAACCAACTCTCCCCTTTTTTGGTCTTTTGTTTGCCATTCATGTGTACAATGCTTGGAAGATTGCTGTTTGTCATTTTTTCCCCCACAAAGCATAAAATGATCGCATCAATTGTCATAGTGGGTCAACCAAAATCAAATCCAAATCGCAAAAGATACTGTATGCACAGATAGCGGTCCTACCCAGGTACATTAGGACTAGCAATAATAGGGTAACATGCATCCATACAAAACATGAAGGACCAAGACAGACAGACTTTAAGTGAAGGAATCTGATTGGTTCAAGACATTTTCCAACCCTGGCATTTTTGTTTTTGTTTTTGTTTTTGTAACGCAGTAAGGCCAAAATTTGGTGCTCTGTGACAAAACTGAAATTGGTCTGTCAGTAGTTGGAAACAGGTTCAGTTTTGTTTTTGTTTTTGTCACGCGGTAAGGCTTGGCCTTAGGCTGTTCCTTTTTGCCATCCTTCTGGTGTTCATTGATGTACTTGTCCAGGGCACCGCATTTGCTGGTATCCTGAGAACTGTTCTTGTGGATTTTACAGTACTTGCATTTGCCCTCATGTGCCTTCTGGTCCTTATTGTCCCGGCCATTAGTTGGATTGTTAGGTTTGTCCTTGTGGACTGGCTTGTCCTTAGTCTTAGGGCCTTTCCAGATCTTGTATGGAGTCCATGACTTCCATGTGCTGGTAGGCTTTTGTCCTGAGGATCAAATCCCTGGTGCTTCATCTCCTTGCTCCAGGTAGCAGGTATTCTGAACTCAAGGATCTCAAGTAGTTCCTCATTGGAGAGCTTAGATTTTTCATCTGCTCCTGGAAACTTCTCTAAGTAGCCATTGAGCATATGAAGAGCAGCTTGGTAATCTTTAGACATTAGCTTGTGTGGCTTCCTGAGGAATTGGCGCATGTAGCATTTCTGCTTCACGAGTGCCTTAAGTTGGAAAAAGTGCTTCTTAAGGGCTTTGCTGACCATCTTGAAGTGCTCCACAATTTTGTTTCCACATTTGGTAGCCATGGCATTGAACGCATGCAGGCCTTCATCAAGTAGGAAAGCACAGGCCATCAAGTAGTGCGTTGGTCTGGTTGTGATCCACTGACTGCAAATCACTTGGTCCAAATTATTGAACCAGTCCAGTAATTCCCTAGGGGAACCATGGCCAAAGTACAGGAACTCCATAGTGAATTTCTCCTCAGACTTTTGATCCCCCGGATTGGACAACAGGCTGCTCTTGGCATACTTTGCCTTAATCAAGTTCTACTCTTCCGTATTCAGAATTTTGAGCAGGATAGGAGGTGACAGGTAGCTACAACCATTGCTTTGGTTGGGAATAACAGCTTTCATGGTGAGTTGATGAAAATAAAGATGGTATCTGTTAGATACTTACCCCTTTTCATGTGGAGTGTTAACACTATGCACTATGCTGACAACAATTATTGAAAAGGGAGTAGATTTTGCTCGAGTGAATAAATTATGACCTATTTTAGCTAGTTCTAAAAAACACTTGCAAATTCATCATTTTGTCTTTCACACCTGTTTTGAGTACAAGATCCTACAGCTGACCTACTTAGAGTTTGGATTCAGTGGAGTTCATTTTATCATGTGAGCCAATGAACACCCACTGGATCACCTGTTTGGTGTCATGACTGGAATTGTACTGGCATGGAGTGATGGTATGTCACTGCGTCATGATGTGATGCATCACACTTTCAGTCATGCTGCTGTGGAGTGTCACTGCACGTGCTTTGTTTGTGACATCAATGCATCTTGGACATGGTGCATCACCACACGTGTTCCGTTTGTGATGTCATCATGTCATGGTACATCTGTACTATGGTTGATTGACATAATTGTGTGCAAGGCGTGCCTATTGCACAACTTGCCTACTGCAACAGAGGACAACAATCAACCCTTATAGACTTTCATTCTTAGGCAACATATTGAATATAATATTTTAAACTATACTATTATATCTAGTTTTTCAAGTTAAGCTAATCTAAATCTTAAAAATAAAATGGTGTTGACGTGGTGACCATGATTTGTGGTTGATTTGCATTTCATTGATTTTATCTTGAAGAAAAATTGGACAATTAGCACTCCTTGTCTTCGATTGTGAAGTCCAACTCGACACTCCTCTCATTTTTGCAAAATCACCACAGATGACACCACTCCCAAAATTCCCAGTAAATAAATCATTTCTAAGAGAAGTGCATCCAAATCTACGTAGCTTACAGCACCAAAATCTGCGGTCAAAAATGACCAGGAAAGTTCCATGTGAACAAGAACTGCTTGAAGATCACGTCTACCAGAGGTGCAGTAATCTTTACCTTTTGTGGCAAATAGGTTTGGAAGTTCCAAAAGCCTACAATATCTTTATGTAAGTAGAAATTATACTGCGTTTCTAC
>WKLE02000092.1:9574-32570 GCA_014885115.2 Asterionellopsis glacialis
TAAAGTAATACAATGCACTTTTCCTTTTTACATCTATCCAAACGCTGTTATTGGTTTGCACTGTAAAAAACAAGCATATATAGAGCACTGAATTTTTTTAAAAACTAGATTTTGTTTTCCATTGTTTCCAAAATACCATGCCTCTCAAGAAAGTCCTCTTTTCTCAATTGTGATCCATTATTCCAATAATCTTTATGTTTTTTAGATGTCAATTCATGTGCAAATGTCAAACAATTCTCCATGGAATCAATATAGGGTTTTACTTGACTACATGATTCATCTACTTCACAACAAACACTATGCCCGTCCACTGTACGGAATGGTATGAAGGTATTGTGTCGTGCAGTTGCCAATGTCCAAGCAACTTTACCAAACCTTGAACCCAAATGTCCGACAAATACTTGACCATGACTTAAATGCCACAAATCTAAAAGAGCAGTTTCTCCAAGTCCACCATGTTTATCGTGATTGCCGTATTCAATATATCCTACATAATTAAAGGTATCAAGAGAGAAATTTAAATAATGCCAATTCATTTCCTCGTATTCCTTTTTGAAATTTGTTTGGATTTCTTCCAGTATCGATCCAGCACTATCTGACGATAAGTACACTGACAAGGGTCTACCTCCCGCCAAATTTTGAACACGACGGAGTCCATCCATGTATACAGATGTATTGTAACACATTCTTTCCATGCTTGTTTGAGCTTTCGAATCCAACACGGATGCATTTGTTTCGTACCCTTGTTTACGATGATTACACGAGTCTGCTCGTCGCATGTGTAAACTTACACGAAGACGCGGTTCCTGCTGAGTACATGATCCATCACGATGATGATGCCGATTCTTGGAATGTGAAACAATTCTATGGGATTTCCGATAAATCTCATGTAAAAAGGGTCGTAGATTAAACCCCATACGTACAATATGAGAAAATGCGAGAAGATACCCGAGTGGAGACATTGATGATGATCCTACACTATTCCTATTGACCATACCATTTGCAGTATATGTATTGCTCCTTGTTTTTCTTGCATTTTCAGATTGTAAATTTGCGTACTGACGATGAAATGCCATCAAATCTGATTTTGTAGGAGTGATCGTATCTAGAGAGGAATCTGAAGATGATAATGACAATGCTACTAGAGCCTTGGCTTCCATGGAATCTGGGATAACATCTTCTACAGTATTGTATCCTGCAAATATACAATTCCATCCAGTTAAATTTTGTTCTATACAAAATGGATATCGATTCGCATCTACAAACAAGGTGGAATTATACGTTTCAAATTTAAGTGGGAGAATATTGTTTGTCGCCCACTTTTTCCATACAAATATAGCATTGTATTGGAAAGACTTTCCTATTGGACACTTCCACCAATAGCTCTGTGCTTCATTTGAATAAGTTGCCATTTCCTTCATTAGCATTCGTGTCGTAACACCCAAAGCTACGAGTTTTTGACTAGCAGTACTACGTGATGTACTACCTGTACAATGTTCCTCATTGCCTTCATCGTTACTAGTACTTGTGCTGGGTAAGCATTTAATAGAATCAAGACAATCAATTGATACCAATTCACAATAACATTTGTTTTTTTCTTCATTTGCCTCTTTTCCTGTCATTGCTGTTGTTATGATCTTTGTGGGACTATGGTGACGATAGATCGAACCTGTATTACTACCCGAAGATAGGAGGTACGGGATTTGACTTTCAGTGTCTTTCGTGGCTGTAAAGCCAACTACTTGCGTGGTATCTTGCCAGATGCTGGCAGTCCGAGGGACGAAGGAGGTCAAACAGTCACCATGAGTGGCATGTGTTGCAGTCCACAGTTGTATACATAAAATTAGTATAACAGTGACTGCTATCATCACCACCAGTGATGGATTTTGTTTCGTTCTCATGGTTAGAGGTAGTCTAGTGGAGTAGTTGTCGCGGTTGCGTTGCATGAGTTCTCATTTTCAGTATGAACATTTTATTCCGCAAACGAATAGACGCGTTGGTAAAAAAAGCAGAAAAAAATACGAATAAAAAAAGAAAAGCACTCCCTGTCTTCAATTCCAAAAAAATAAGTAGCTGGTGCCGGTCGTAGGCCTACCTGGTATCGGCGGACCCACATTTTCCAATTGACCCGCCAGTACCGCTGGCTGAAGATATTTGATTTTTACCACATTCAACATGTACAGGTACAGTATGTGGTAAATTAGTATTATTGATTACTGATTTATTTATTGGTATGAATATTTGTTTGTCCTACCAAAAGCATCTACCTGTACCAGGTACATTTCTAAACTGATCTAGTAGTACAGACAGTAGTGATGTTTCCTAATGGTGAAATGTCGTCAGCAAATAGGTAGAATTAGTAAATTACCTGGTAGTCAGTCTATTGTAGGTGTAATTGTACGTCTTTCTGATAAGCAGTTTTAAAAAAATTATTTAGGGAAAACGACAAATACAACAGACACAGTAGTAGACTTGTCACCTATCACAGATTTGTTCTCCGTTGAAGTCACACGTATCCCCTAGCGTTCCAAGGTTTGCAATAACATCCAAAACAATGTAGATAGTTCTGGTGAACGATCATCCCAAAAGCTGCAGAATCATCCTGTCGATTACGATTTGGACCACATGCCGAATGGTTGGGTGGATTTGATATTGATGAATATTTAGTCCCATTAGCCGATTATAGTTCGGTGCCGCAATTACTTGATAAATTAGATGAGGAAGGGACTAAAATTATGAACTTTGGTTCACGGCGTGCATGGCCACGAAAAAAGTATATTGAGTAAGTATCTTGAAACAAGAAAACGCACAGTCACACAAACTGACTGGCTCACTGGCTAGAGCTGATTCATGATTGGCATATTACTATTGTCTATTCACATTTGCTTCTTTGTCGTCATTATGTATGTCTATATGGTTTGTATTTCAAGACGAGCTGCACATTAAGGTTTTGGTCTTGCTGTGACCGCTCTGTCATATTTAAACAAAATTGTGGCGTCAATAGACCCTGTTTTGAGGTTCCTGTGCCACAGGAGACAACCATGTTACAGGCATATATTTGTGATCGTCAAAGAGGTCAAAATAAGAAAGTTATGCCAGCTAAAACACAGGTAAGGAATGTTTTTATGAAAGTATCTTGTAGGAACCAATTGGATTCACCTATTATATTTGTCTTGTCAAATTATGTTTCTGTTGTTGTTTTCTCTACGACTCGCTCATTGCTATATTCGTCATTTTACAGATTTACCATAAAATTGCATTTTGTCCATTTTTCAACAATGACAAAATTATCAGTCATGTCCAGTTCTGAAACCAAGACAGCAGGTTTGAAATTGTTACCACATGTCTCTGCAGATCTCGCATCTCGATTTTCGGATAAAGAGTCTGAGGGCACCATGTTGCATACAAAAGCAATGGCAACGCAAGATACAGCAAATTGGCAAGAAGCATAAAAGGATGAGGCAAAGGGTACTTGTAGGATTGGTAACCCATATCCTGCAGGTGCATACGAAGCTGAAATAACTCATGATGAAAAAGGGTGTCTATACAATTGCTTTGTGAATGACAAAGTAGATGGTTATTGAGTTCCAAGATTAGAAAAGAAGTTGGCAGATCTTGATCAATGATGATGCGTGGTAATTGTGGTGTTTGAAGGTTCTTTACAAATTTAAAGTAGATCTTTTATCTGCAATTCGCTGTAAATGCAAGGCAAAAGATGTAAATGCAAGGAAGTTGTGAATTTGTCTTCATTGTCAAATTACGGTCACATCTAAGGAGCAGCCCCCCCTGTTTTAAATCATAGCCCGTTTTTCGAAACATCGCCACACTCTGGAACGTGGTGACAACATGATTGTATCTCTAGGGCCTACTTTTTTTCATGGAACATTCCGTTCTTCAGCAAACCTGTGATAAAAGGTATACGTAGGGGGAAACTTTATAAGTCTATACTTTTTAATTTTTAAAAATTGAAATTTGCTATAGCGAGTTTGAAAAAAAACTACCTAGAGCTCTATATTACATAAGTTTTGTAGATATTAAATCAAATTAAATTGTTTTAGTAACGTTTGGAGGGATACAGCTCCACAACAAGAGACTGCCGAACACCACTAGCGACAGTGCTAATATTATGCAAATCTTCGGATGGAAACAAGATGGCGTCTCCCTTTTCCATCTTGTGAGCAATCGCAAGGCCCTCACGATACGTCACAAAATCACCACCGGTATAATCAGCAGGATCGGACAGTAGCACACTAATGGTAAGCTCCGATCCACAATCGCGATGTCCCGGAGTCAAAAGATTACCTCCTTTACTGTAGTGGTGCAGTTCAATGGTTCGGACTTGTTGCATGGATTGTTCCGATCCCGCAAAGGCATTGTCCAATTCTGGTATGCTCCCATTCATCCAAGGACGACTTTCCATGGCACCTCGAATACGGCACCATGGTAGCGGCAATTCTTGGACAAACCAATGGTCATTATTGTGCATGTACAAGACGACATGTTCATCTGTCCATGCCAAGTGATGTGGCACCGACTTCAATTTCTCACAAGGTTCTTGCGCCGACTGTTCTCGCGCCGTTCGTTTTGTTTCATCGAGCCCTCGTGGCCAAACCCCATCCGCACATGCTTTGGTCAAGATTTCTTCAATTTGTTCGAGATTCAATAGATTTTTCAAAATGAGTGGTTCTTGAAGAACCGTTTCATCATCCTCGTTATTACTATTATGATTATTTTCCATGTGTTCTCGGATTGCCTCTTGCTGTGCTGGTTTGAGTTGTGGGTCGAGTTCATTGCACTTGCTATCCAAGGCCCAAAATGCGGGTGGTCTGTCAACAACAACATTGGGGTTCACCATGGTGTATAATGAATAGAGGGGATATTAGTGATTTTGAGTTCATAGTCCGTTTTTCTAAACATCGAAACACTCCGGAACCGTGGCGACAACCGCATTGCATCTCTAGAGGGCCTAGACTAGTCTACTTTTTTTTTGTGGAACATTCCGTTCTTCAAAAACTTATCATCAAACCTGTGGCACCTTGGTGGCACTTGCTATGAACCGTCGCATATTTTGGAATTTAGTATGCACCGGTAGGCACAATATTTTATATTTTTTTAAAAAAATGCAGGTATCCACTCCCTAGCAATCGTAGAATAGAAGTGTTTTTCAACGCCCACTACGTAGGGTAAAAAACAGGTTCTATTCTACTCCAACGCAATATGGAGTCAATCCAGGCAGAATACGGATGACACGATTTGCGCCCTGGCCCAGTCCTCCCAGCACCGCACAAACACTGGAAACATACACTAAATCACGACAGCACTGCACAGAATATCCACCAAGAAAGATACCTTTCTCATGTCAACAACACACTCAACCGTTTATACACCCAATGCTTCCAACATACCTTCCGGTCATTCGTATCTCCTGTACAAGCAATCGTGTTGCTAATGGATTATTTCATTCTCATCTCCCACCTTCTGCTAAAGCTACTGTGCATCAAATCATCCATAATAACTTTAAGAATGTTTGGAACAAATTACCACATTCCCACCAGGTCAAAACAGTTGAGGCCATCATTGCTCCCTGTTCTGATGGTTTGTCTCCAAAGGTCTTCATATCTCAAGCCACAGGATCTGGCAAACCAAACAGTATCGTGTGTGCAGGTTCCCTTTTAGGCAGTGTCATCATAGGCATCATGCCACTCCTGGCTCTTGGTGCTGACCAAGGTTGGCAGTAAGGTGTGGACCACCTCATCCTCTTATGGTTTTTTCTTACGTATCACCTTGAACAAATGAAATCCCCATTGCAACAGTCAAATCATTGAGATCCTCAAATCTATGAATTCCAACTTAACCAGAAAAAATTTGTTATTTTCATCTCCACAGGCTTTGGTGAAACCAACCAATCCTTGGAAACACATTTCAATATTATTTAAGGAACATGCCCTTCTTTGTCTTGTCACTATCAATGAAGCACACTTGTACCTGTACTAAGGCCTTGGTTTTTGAAAAGAATTCACACAACTAAAAACATCTCTCTTCCAACATCTCTTTCACCTGATCAGCCAACCAAACACTGTCTGTTTCTAACAATGGCAGTTTCTGTGACAATTGATTACTTAGTCATCCTTGAGCGCATGATTGGTTGCCCATTTGATTGCCTTGTGCAGGGTTGACTTGCCCTCATTGCTTGTTGTGAGATCAAAATCAACTTATAAATTGCTTCATCAACACTAACCTCCGATCCAAGTCAACTTATGCAACACTTTGTAGAAACTGACCAAGCCAATGATGAAACCAATCATAAAATACAATGAAAGGCTGAAGCCTTATGTGAATCAATCAACAACTTGCTCAATGAATTAGACTGTGTTCATGACTCCATTCTTATTCATGGTGACATGAAATCTTTTCAAAAGTTAGATCTTGCAAACCTTTTGGTTGTACATCATGATGAAAATATATTGACACCTCATGTAGGTGTTTTCACTGCTAGGTGTGCTAATGTGGGCATTAACTGCCCAACTGTTCATTGGGTGATCTGCACCAACTTACCCTCAAGCATGTTTGATGCTTTTCAAGAGATGGGGAGAACTGGAAGAGTTCCCAAATTAGACAAAGACGATGGCAACTTCTGCTTTTTTATATCTTTCAAATTACCCAGATTCTGCTATGTGTTCTGTTGCTTTCACCATGCTAAATAATCATCTATTTTGTCAACTGAACCAAAAGTGCTATCCACCAACCATTACCACTGTATTACTATTATATCGAATATGCTTCTACTGTAGTCTATGCCACGCCTTTTTTGGATAGTTGACGTCACAACAAAACCAAATACTGCATTTTCCTTGTCAACTGTCTGTGCACTGGCTGTCTCGTTCTGCCGACCAAAAATGTCGAAAATATCATCGAATGCTCGGAAGTGTTTTTGATCGGTTGAGTCAGATTCAAAATAGAGGAGCACCCCGAATTTTCAATTTGAGCTGGGAATGATCAACGGCAACTACAATCACATCACACTGTTCCACTTATTGCTGCCAATGTTGCCTTTTTGGTGTAGTATTACAACAGCTCTGCTTGGTACTCGGTGAATTAAAATACAATAGACAATCCCACACACGAATATTTAGATGAAGGACATCTCGACTCTTGAATCGCTCAAAAACGAGGTGCTTGAATTAGAACAGGAATTAGCTGCCAATGCTAGAAAACGGGAAAGACTCAGAAATCTTAGCGATCAGACTGAAAACAATAATTTTGACGATGGTGCTGGTGACAATGTGTCCCTAATGGAAAAACTCTCAGATCTGGACCAGAAGGCTGCTTATTTATCGTTGGCACAAGATATTGGATCTTGGGCGTCATCGTGCAACTCTTCTTCTTCTTCTTCTAGCAGTACACTCTTTGATGAAGTCGAACAATGTACGGCTCTGGCCAATCTCCTTTGTCGTCATCCAGCAACGACTGCACTCAATAAATCTGTTTACGGTCAAACTTATTCATCACTCTGGACAGAAGAATATTTACCGCTTCACAAGTACCTCCGTCAAAAATGCTTACAATCATTACACCAAACTCTTCATGCAAGTGGGTATCCTTCTGAAGAAGCATGCCAGACACTCCTTGATGAATGTTCAATCGAAGTCAACGATGAATCTCCGGCAAATGCCAGAATAACGATAGCAACTATTTGCAATTATCTGAACCGACTACAAGTTGTTCATGAACAGCTGATACTGCACCTTAATCCAGACAAAACGAATGATATGTCCGTAAGAAGTGACTTTGTACTTGAGCTGTGTAAACCAATCCTTGAACGTCTTCGTTACCACTTTGTGGAACAGAACAATGATCGTATTACAACCACTCGTACGGATCGACTACCAGAATGGCTTTTCAATTACCTAAAAGAGCATGTTTTTGAAGGTGGTCCTTGGGATCTAGTCCTTGATGGCATTGGTCCAGTAGTTGGAGATAGGGCTGTTGTCGGATTTATCAGAGAAATTGTTGGCTTGGCACAATGGGGTAAGTTTTTGGAAAACATTCCATTGATGCACCTACACCTATATTTTGTATATTAAGCATGTCAGCATACTCATCTCTTTGTTTGGCTATTGTCCCTTACAAATTACAACAAAATGTCCAACAGTACTAACGCAAAGAAATTTCTTCCGTCATACATCTGTAGTCGGTCCTAATTCAAACCCTTCGGTTTTGTGTGGTGCCATTGAGCAGCTATTGTTATTTGATACATATGCTAGAGACTACATCCCTATGAGTGCAAAACAGCAACCACAAAGCGGTCTAGCTGATGCCTTTCTTGCATCTGATGAGGAGTTATGGGAATGGTGGTTGGGAAAGGAACATGAATGGGCTACCTCAACTCTTTTCGACACCCAAATGGAACCACCGAATGAACTGCTTTCCCCACGTGCCGAAATGTTTTGTGCATTGATGCATTCCATCCAGTGCAAAGCAAACGTGTTTCTACCGAGCTCAAAGGCTTCATACCTTGGTCAAGTGGCAGTACCGGCATATACTCAATTTCTTGATGCGATACATCAGTCTTCGACAGATTTACGAGGTTTGTTGAGCCAGAAAAATTGTGATATACAAAAGAACCTTCGTTGTTGGATGGAGATTATCAATGGAACTCAAATGGCGTCGTTGGTTCTTATAGGTGATGTGAATGCACCCGACAATGACTTGTCACGAGTTGGAAGATCAATGGAACGTCTCCGTGATGTATTGGTTGACGAATTTGCAACCACCTTTGTAGAGAACGTTTTGATGGAACAGGCAAAACTTGCATCTTATATAATGCGATGCTCCCACCTTCTATCTTCTACGACCATTGATCTTTTGAGCGACAAGCAAAGTCTTTCCCCCGATCTGCACCAATTTTCCATCATGCTGAGAAAGGTCCTGACTTTTTGCAACAATTATAGCATAGACACAAAATCAAAAGGGCCTTTAGGATTTGCACCCCATGCCATTCGTATTGCCGTTTCGAAACTAGTGGCAGAAAAATTCCTAGAAATTGCTCTTGACGCCCATGGAATGACACCTGACGTAGAGCTAGATGGTGCAATAATTTTTGCACGAGATGTTCAACTTGTTGCCAACATGTTTATTCCAGATAGAAGTGCGTTCCTTCGTTTGGTAGATGCGGCAAAGTTCATGGCAACACCAACAGAACAGTTACTTGCTTTGAGAGACGCAATCACTGGATTAGTAATGGACGGGCCTGAACAGCAAATGCTTGATTTCAGATATTTCTCTGTGGACAACACCCTTTTTGATGAAGCAACAAGTATGCTTCGAGCAAAAGGCTACGCTAATCTCTACTTGGAAGATGCTGTATCTATTCTTAACAGGCGGAAAGATTGCTTTTCGCTCATACCAGATGGTTTCTGATGGAAGACAAAAGGAAACATAGTCTAAAGTAGAAAAAACTAATTTTTATAACGAATTAATAGTTAAAGCCCACCGATTTTGATGTAGTTCTCCATTGAGAAGTTTTTTCTTTGCCTTCATACAATGCATCAAGTATAGCTTCACCTACTACGAGTCCGTCAACAGCTGCTGAAACAATCCCCCCAGCAAAACCAGCTCCCTCGCCCGCAGGAAACAGGTTGTGTATTCCTATCGCCTGAAGCGTCTCTGAGTCTCTTACGACACGTACTGGGCTTGACGTCCTTGTTTCTACACCATGCAACAAGGCTTCTTCGTTCAAAAATCCTGGCATAAACTTCTCAAAGTGATTACTCACAGCGTCACAAAGAGCTCTTGTCATAGGCTCTGGGTAAATCTCATGACAGGGAGCTGATTTGACTCCTAATCGGTAGGAAGAAGATGGTACCGTAGATGACACTGTTCCTCTCACAAAATCTGTTAATCTTTGGACTGGGACTGTCAGGTTGCCCCCTCCGAACTTTGAAGCTCTTTTTTCCATGTCTCGTTGAAAGGCTATACCAGCCAAAACCCCATGTTCTTGTTTATACTTTTCAAGCACCTCGTCATCGGGAGAGACGGTAACAACAAGCGCAGAATTAGCCCAAAGTGAGTCTCGTTTACTGAAACTCATACCATTGACACAAACTTCTTCTGGATCTGTTGAAGCAGGTACAATCTGGCCTCCTGGGCACATACAAAAACTATAAACGCCACGAGAATGGTTTCCATCGTAAGCTTTGTCTGTAGCAAGTCGATACGAAGGGACAGGTAATTTTCCATCGTGAGGTTCCTCTTGCTTATCGAATACTGCGAAGTAGTCATGATTAATTTGATCTGTGTTACTTTTCCCAGTGACAACTGTTGGCCCCCATTCCCTTCCGTACTGAATATCATTAATAACCGTTTGTGGGTGTTCAACACGAAAGCCAGCCGCAAAGCCCTTTGCCTCAAGTCTCACACCCGACTCATGAAGTTTTTCGTACACATCTCTAGCAGAGTGACCCGTAGCGAGGACGACCGCGTCACCCAAAATGAGTTCTGTTCCATCCTGGGGGTGTTCTGGTACAGAGGTCCCCCGCTCAATAGCTCGGTTATATTGCACATTAACTCCCTTTGCGATTCCATCTTCAATATGCAGATCTGTAACTTTAGCACCGAACCGTACTTCTCCACCTAGACTTCGTAGGTCATTTCTCATATTACGTAACAGTCGGACGAGATTGTCTGTTCCAAGATGAGGAGCACCATCTACCAGTATGCCTTCAGGAGCACCATGTTGTACCAATGTTTCTAATACAAAACGAACACCATCTGAATTACGACCTATGCGTGTAGTAAGCTTTCCATCACTCCAAGTACCAGCACCACCCTCTCCAAAAGCAAAATTGCTCTCCTCATTCATAATTCGACGGTTTATAAGAGCACCGATATCTTTTCCTCTCGATTCGACTGGTTGACCCCGTTCTAACAATATTGGTGTACATAGTCCAGATCTTGCCAACAAAAGTGCACAAAATAGACCCGCTGGACCAGCTCCGGCAATAACAACACGTTTCTTTTGAATCTTCTGTGTGCCTTCATCGGAAGGAGGAGAATCTGATTTGAGACCCTTCTTTTCATAGTTCATTTTTTCCATGCGACCAGGTTGGTGTTTGAATCGTAATGTATCTGCCACAGATGAGTCAATATCTACATCAAGTACATACGAAAATCTCGGTCCTTGCTGTTCACCAGGTCGACGTTTCTTTCGAGCGTCAAGAGATCGTCGTACAACACGAATATCCATAAGTTCTGTTGGCAACTTCGTTTTCTCGGTGTCATCACTACTACTAGATGCAATATCATAATCATGTTTTATTTTCAATCGAGTTGTAAGAGCCTGAAGTACTGCTGGAGCAAGATATCGTTTGTCGAGAGGTGCCTTCGAATCTAGTGGATCGAGAAGGTCATCTGGATGGACCATCACACCAAAAACTCTCCATGTTTGAGGTCCAGTTGATGATTGTCTAGCCTTTGTGAATCGCTTGCCAGACGATTTTGATCTTTTTCTGTTTGTTTTTTTGTTTCTTTGTGACGATGATGATGAAGAAGAGAGGGAAGATGATTCTGATTTTGGCGGATTCGCAACAAATAACTTTGTTGTTGGATTTCTAAAGCTGATGGTGGACGGCGAAAGCTGAGTTGCAGGAGCTTTCAGTCGATTCAAATTCTTATCTTGGATTTGAACAAATGATATTAGTGCACCAGTTCGAAATGGGATGCTTAAAACAACCAGTATTGCAGCAATACTGCCAATCATCGTCGTGTTGCGAATCATTTATTTGCTGGCGCTACAATAAAGAATTTTGACGAACAAAATCTGAGCAGAACAAGATCTCTTGGCTCTTGGGATCTCTGATGGGTGTTGATGGGGGCTGATAATGATGGGTGTTCTTCGATCAGAAAATGACTTCTTGTCGTGCCGTAAAAACATGGAGGGTAATGAGTAATGAGCCGATCGCGCGAGACATGCACTCACGGGTAGAGAACACTAGTAGAGAGAGATAGAGAACTCGAACCTCGAAGCCTCGATTGGAGGGGGTTCTGTGTTCTGTCTGCCAGAAACGTGTCGGCCTGTAATTTTTTTCTAGTCTCTACACTGTATTTTCTTGTCTTTGCCATTCGCCACAGTACTCTCTCTAGAGTGTCGATGTCGTCGCAGAGCAGGATGCATCAGGACTAGACGATGACTGTGGTCAAAATTCGAACACATGATGATATTATGATGCAGCAACGAGTTTATCTGGCGCCGATGGTGCGAGGGTCAGAATTAGCCATGAGAATGCTGGCAAGGAAACATGGTGTATCAGTTTGTTATGGACCGATGCTTCGAGCACGAGAAGTAGTGATTGCGCACAAGGAATGGAAGATGAACAAAGCCAAATCCATCAGTGCGGAAAAAATTGCCAGCATGGATGGCTATATGTGCATTGCTGATACATGTCCTGAAGATACAAGATTAATCATTCAAATTTGTGGCCGATGTCCTGATGAGTTAAGTGCTGCTACCAAAGCACTGATTGAAATCTACGATGACAAAGAAAATGGATACCCTCCCTTGGAAGGAATTGACTTGAATCTAGGCTGTCCACAAGATGCCGCAGAAGAACATGGTTTTGGTGCCTTCCTTATGGAACGTGATCCAAGTCTTGCAATACAATGTATAAAGGCTATGCGACGTACAATTGACGAATCATCATTGCCATTGTCGACAACTGAAGAAACCTCGAATAAAAGGAAACCACGTTTGTCGTGTAAAATTAGGCTGCTAGAAAAGATTCAAGCTACTGTGGACTTTGTCAAATCCCTTGAAGCTGCTGGCTGCGACATGTTAGCTGTCCATTGTCGTCGACGAACTGATAAACACAACGGAAAGCCAGATTTTCAAGCTGGTGCAACAATTGTAGACAGTTTGAACATTCCGGTTATTATTAACGGCGACGTTCGATCGCTTGCAGACGCTAACAAAACAATCCAATCAACCGGTGCCCATGCTGTTATGGCGGCAAGCGGATTCTTGGAGAATCCGCGTATGTTACTCAGGAACGAAAAGGATGCATTAGATGATCATGATCCTGCATTCCTCGCAGCCGAATATTTGGACTTCGCTGAGAAGTATCCCCCACCATCGCCTCTATATATACGTAAACATCTCCGCTGGATTTTTCGTCCGTATATTCAGCCTGAATATGATGCTCCGCGAGATTATACCAAGTGGCAACCACGCCTTTGGACGTTTTTAGTACGTCCGTATCTGGAAACAATGGACCAGTTTCGTCAAGTTGTCCTCCTTTATGCCCACCTGAATGGATCGAAGGTCCCACCATCACTTATACATCTACCAACACCAACCTTCAAGTCAATCCGCAACGGCCGATTTAAAAGGAATGCAGATGGCAATGAGTGTAACATATGAATCTACTAACTTTATATCACCCCTACATGTATGAGAGCACCGTGCTGAACCCTGGTTTGATCCAAGTATATTATGAATTCTAGAGCATCTTTCAGCCTACTGGTTTCGCTTTTCCTCAACTTTACGAGCTCTTTCAAAGTTCTCAGCCACTCTTCCAGCCAAAATCTTTGATCCGATAGCCCGCTTCGCAGAACCACCAAAACCTGTAACTTGGTCAGTTGAGGTGCGAGAGACATAAAGAACGAGACATTCGCCGTTGACGGGAAATGCCCCGCCAATACCCTGAACACTGTTGTGACTACGGCTAACGTAGAAGTGTCGTTCGCAAAAGAGATAAACACCATTTTGTTGAAGCAAACCCATCCTGTGAATAAGAACAATCGTTGGTTTGTCATCAATGCTGTAATTAACCCAGGAGAAGCTTTCTTCAGCGCCATCTGGTTTTGAATTAGGATATTCAAGAATGTATTTGTGAAATTCTGGATATCGATTCTTAACAAACTCGGAAGCCTCAGTTTTCTGACTTAATTCCTGGCCCGAGTCAAAATTTTTACTACTAGACCTAGCATAGGGGAGAACCCCGGCTAATCCACTTTCCCTGTAGGAGAGGTATCTTTTATGCAAAAGTTCACGAAGGGCTTTCTCTACATCTTCTTCTCCACTGCCCCGCTTGAATGACCTGAACGTGCTTATTTCGTCGTTCGATAAATTAAACGTAGAGCCTGGCGAAGCTTTCAAGTATTCCTTTGTCATATCTACCCCGTTCGGCGTAAGTTTTAAGTCCGCAAATTCGTCCAACGTTCCATCTATGATAAGACCAGATTGAGTAACATTAGGATCTTTCTCGTTTGTTTTGGTAGTAGTCATCAGCATGTGTCTCAAGTCTTGTGTAGGGGATTTAACTAACAAAGCAAACTTAACAGCAAGATCCCGGTCAGATGCGGATGAAACTACATCTTTACAAATTTTTCCTTCATAGGTTTGTTTTATGTCGTTGGTGCTAAAGCCCGCTGCCTTCAGGATCTCTTCCGACTTCGTCATCGTGAATTCTTCAAACTAAAATATTATAATCTTCTTCTTTCAACAATGGCTTGATTGCTGAGGCAATTAAGTGTAATCCTAACTTGCTCTTTGCGTCAGAAACGCTTCGCGATTTCCATGAAGTTCAAGTTGGCAACACATAGTTACCTGTAAATCTCTCAGAACAAGGTATCTTGTGTCTCTCCGTCATCGGGCCACCGGAAGATTTCCATGGTACGAGATAGTAAAATGTATGTAACGTACCTGTGGTAAAAGGTATCCGGCCCGGGTACGGAAGTTGGATATTCCGTACTACTGTACTGGAACGAATTTCAGAACAAATAATGTGTTTATTCTCACAAAATTTCAGATTCCGTACGATGTCTATTGTACACGTCTGCTGTAAATTTAATAATTGAAAAGGAAATAATGGTTGAATCTTCTTTTCATTGTACTGTATATAAAAGATGTTTAATAATTACAAGCCAGTTGCTTTTCTTCGTGCGTACATAATGATTTACATGTAATAATCTTCCTTTTCCTTAATTTAATAATATTATACCCGTACTGCACGTGGTATCTACCATTATATTTATATGGCATACAGGTACAGTCAGTAAGTTTTTATGTACAAATTTTCTTGGAGCACTATAACAAATGAATAGAGTAGTAAGCAGTAGTAGGACCTGACTAGTGTCTAGAGTTAGTAGTAGTAGTAGGCATCACAAGAAATCAAGGAATTATGCTACCATAGCGGAGAATGTCCTCCCAACGATAGGAAATATTATTAATCACATATTATTTAAAAGTAATTATTAAATAATCCCCATAACTCGGTGGTCGCATATGGCATCCATTCGAAATTTATTTTGTTGAAACTCTTTATTACCGACAGTAGCCGTCAGCAGTAAATCCAGCTCTGGCGAGTATCATATGCTCTTACAAGAGGACAAACGACATCCGCAATCATAACACAGGTGATCATTACTGCTTAAAGTACACAAGTGGATCTATTCGCAGCTAGCAAAGAAGATCGTGTTACTTTGAGAGAAGAAATAGAATGGAAGACATCGAATTCTGTCCTCAAACGCCACCTCTGCTAGGTGCCAAGTCAAGTTTCACGACTGAACCAACAACACCAAACTCCCAAAATGATGAAGATGCTGATTGGACTTTCTGGCTTCGTAAGATAGCTATTTCTGGATCCGCGATCGAACATGCGCCTGAATCAATTCGGAACGACCGGCAGATTGTTTTAGAGGCAGTCACACAGAAAGGCGTTGTTCTTCGAAGTGCGTCCGAAGGTCTTCGGAATGACAAAGCGGTTGTCATAGCAGCTGTCAGGAATCAAGGCCATTCACTCGAATATGCGTCTGACAGACTAAAAAATGATAGAGAAGTTGCAAGAAAGGCGGTCAAACAGAATTGGTTTGCTATAAAATATGTCTCAAAGGAACTTACGAATGACATCGAGATTGTGATCGAGGCTGTGAAGCAAGATGCCCGAGCATTCAAGTTTGCATCTGAAGATCTGAAAATCGATATAGAGTTTATCAAGACCTTAGCGAAGGTAAATGGAAATATTCTCGAATTTTTACCACCTAGTTTAAGCGGAGACGTAGATATTATTACGAAGTGTCTTGCTCAAAATGAGGACTCAAGCCATTTCATACCAAAGCACATAAAAGAGGACATAATGAAAACCGACACCATTTCTGCATCACCAAAGGCTAGAATAAAACGCAAATTATCGATAATCAAAGAAGAAGTCGCGGGAGATATCAACGTTGATGAACTCGTTGAAGACATTCGCACAGAAGGTCGAAACCTGGGATATGCTCCGTGCGAACTTAAGTATGACAAAAGCTTCGTGATAAAAGCCGTGCAGGCGAACCCAAGAGCGCTTCAGTTTGCTGTCAAGGAAATGAAAGATGATGAAGACGTTGTTTTTGCCGCCGTCAATCTGGATGGGCTTGCGCTCCAATATGCTTCAGAAAGATTAAGAAGTGATATGAAGATTGTAATTGCTGCAGCAGAGCAGGATGCTGGTGCTTTTGCATTTGTCTCTAATGAACTCAAACAAGATAAAGATTTTGCTCTTACGATGGTGTCACACTGTGACTTAGCAATGGAGTATACTATTTCAGAACAGAAAGCTGATTCTATTTTTCTACGTGAGTTGGGCAAGCAAGGTCCAAAAGCCACTGCCTTTGCTTCGGCAGGCCTATTAAGGCAGCGAGCGTCTGTGGTGGAGGAATTGAAACAAAAAGAATTATCTCTTGCGCCAAAGACAAGTGACCGAGAAGTATCAGTTCTGACGAGAAATGTTACTAGATCAAACCAAGTCCCACCTAGTATTGATGTTCCATCTAGTGATTCAGATTTTTCCAGTCCTTCGAGACTGACGCGTAAGAAGCTTGCTAGGATGTTGGCAAAATCACAAGAGCAGTTGAAACAGGAAAAAGGTATGTTCCCTTTCAAACCATTTTCCTCGACCATTCTTTCATTATTTTAAATAAAATCTCATTTCTTTACTTATGGGCCTTTTCAAACAATGAAAGATATCAAAAGGCAATTGTACACGGCACTTCAAAAGTTGGCAATAACACTGGAAAGAGCTGGCGTTCCTCCGGTGCTTACACCAACAATAGTAACAGTCAGGACTCACGAGGTATCACCTACCACCTCAGCAGAGGAGGACCAAGCTAGCAATATGTCTGGTGTTGTGACTGTCCAGACCAAAAATAAAGCCCCAACCGTTAATAAGAGCAAAACGGAATATATTGGGAAATCCATACCTGGTGTCATCCTTCTTTTGGTTGTTGCTCTTATTATTCTTGTACAGTCGTCAATATATTTCTTCCGAGACTATCCGTATTGCCCTACCTGCGAGGATGGTAGTCATCCACCAGACATTGATTCTTGTGTTTGGTATTCCAAAGCGGCTACTATAAGAAGTGGATCCTCGGAATGTAAAGCTTATCAAGCAACATTTGGTAATGCTTGTGGTTGCGAAAACTCGTTGGCTTCAAGAGGAATGTGCCGTATTTGTGAAAATGGTAGCATCCCCCCAAATCCCTCTGCTGATGTGTTTGGGTACAATTGTTTAGAATTTGAGTTTGATGCTAATTCCGACAATCCTTTATTCGATAGTTGTACAGCCTATCAAGACTTTGCAAGAACCACTTGCTGTTCATCTACTGTCCCTTCACTTCCTCCTTCCCCTCAGACTGTATTAAGTGTAGGAAGGTCTTCTTCGGGGAGTCAGTCCTTCGAATGTGATGCGGGTCTTATTCGACTTAGTATAGAAATCAATGTAAATACCAATGCTGGTGAAACAATGTGGAAACTTATTGATAAAAAGTCAGGGTCCACGTTGGTACAAGGAGGACCGTATCCTGCTGACGGAATAACTGAGCAAAAGGCAACTTGTGTAACGCTTGATTCGTGCACAGAATTTGAGGTTCGAAGTAATTCAAGCAAAGAAGTTTTTGCTAATGATGTCTTAACATACACAGTGTACCTTTATAACTCACGGGTTACAGAAGGAAGTTACTATGGCTTCGGAACTAGCACGCAAAATATTGGAGACTGCTCCCCTACAGCTTAATTCGCTTTGACAATCCAATGGTTTTCAATTAATGAAACACCAGATTTTAGACTAACCGTGCAGTATTCAAAAGAATTGCAGCAGAATTCTCTCCTAATCATATATGATGTGTGGTCGACCTTTATAAAAAATCATTGTGTTCAATTACATCCTACAACAAATAATAACAGTTTTGGATTTAAAAGTTTCGTTTGTATTCGTTCTTTTTAGCTTGTTAATAAGTTGAATTGAGTTGAAAATGAGCTATTACATGTGCGTATTTATTTTATCAATAATATTTTTTTGGTTTGTTTGGAAGCTGCAGTTGATCTGCCTTTCGGGTTTCAATGAAAGAATCTGTATTTTGATGTAGTCTGCAGTAACTATGCCAAACAAAAAAGCTGTTATACTTCAAACTTGACCTCATTCTTAAACGAACTTCCACTTGCAGCAGCTAATCAAGAGGAAAAATACACGAGTTCGACATCAAAGTTTAAAAAAGGGAGTGTGAGGTACAAAAACAAATTCTTAGCAAGAAAGGTAGAAGCAATAATCATACGATCTAAATATATTTTCATAACAAAAACACTCTTACCATCCTTATGCATTTGGTATCGTAGCGGCGTTTTGGACATATCAAGGCACTTCTTCCACCGACTTCCAACTTCACAACAAGCGATTCGTTCACCACTCTTAAGCCAAAGGGCAATGCGATCTTGTGCTTTTCGGATAGAAACGACAGCACCACACACTTGATCACCTCCTAAATCCAAGGTCTCGCCAATGACAGCAAGGACGGTCTCTAACCACCAGGCATCACAGCGACCAGCTTTGGAATCTTTTTTGGGGATAGTAAGGACGAATTTTCCACCATCCTTATTGGAAGGGTCTTCCCACATTGGTTCAACACCTTCCCTGAAAACGTGGTAATTTGAATTGAGAGCAAGTTGTGATGCAGGTTTCACATTGTTAAACACACGCCAAAATGATTCAGCATCATCGAATGTACCACAGTTTTTGAGATTGTCCTTCCAGTCACTTCCAGGAGGGGCCAATCGGGGGTTATCATACCACAATACCCACTTGCGATGCAAAGGCATCCTTTCAACTTCCGTGTTGTTTTCGTTACTGTCTTCAGCTGTCATGATTTTCAAAAAGTGATTTCTTGTGTCTTTTACAAAAGCCTAAGGGAATCAAATGTTTTTGCTTTGTGCTTTAATGCCTTCACCTAAAGAACACAGCCTGGGGTGTGATACCGCTGATCGTGGCAGATAGAAAATATTGTTTTTGTCTTGTATTAATAACTACACACTAAAATCTTCTGTTCTTGCAGTGCAAAAAGTACGGTTTCGTGAACGGCGGGAAGCAATCACAAGAACGACGGAAACTCCTTCAGCCCCTCACACTTTCGATCGTCAGAAAAACAGGTTTTGAGCCACAGTGAGTTTTTGTGCGCGGCCTTGAACGCGCGCTTTCGGAAACATCGACGTGGACTTCAACTTGCTGGGGATTGAGTGTCTGTCCTTTCACAAAAGTCTTTCCTTCGTCCCAACTCACAAAACTACCAGGAGCGCTTTTCACCAACCAAAAAAACATCTTCTAAAAATCCTCGATCACAACAACTGTTCCATTCTTCTGTAACGACTGCATCATACTAATATTGATTGTCGTCGCTAATCATTGTCCACCACAATGAGCGCTTCCGTACCATTATCACAAGCACTTCCATGGTCTCCAGATCTTGCAGTGCAAAGAACAATATTAGTTTGTGATTCAGTTCAAACAGATGGTAGATTTTTGTTACATTCACTCGCATCCGATGTTCTTAAGAATAAACAACAAAAAGGGAGAGTATTATGGTTGTCATGTGGGGCATGGACCGAGCGGTTGATTGCAACAGCACTTAAAAAGATAGGATGCGATTATGCAGCCTCTTGTCTCCGTTCAAATGCAAATCTTTCCTTTCACGAAGGAGAAGATTCTACTAGTAATTTGCTACAAATATTATCCATCGCAGTGGAATTTGCAACACGACTGGATGATCAGGGAAACGACGACAAAGACAATGCTGTACCTGGTCTTGATGGTGAGCTATATTTGAAAGAACTATACAATCGGATTAAAGTATGGGCAAAGAAAGGCAACAATGATTTATCCGTATCAGGACCTTCATGGATTATTTTAGACGATGTTTCTGCTCTTGCTGAATTGGTAGGAGACCGGCTTGCCTATTTTTTCATTTTATCACTTCGAGCTCTCATGCATAAGTATTCAGATGAGGAAGGTGCATTTGGACTCATACTTCGTTGTGCCAATGATTCTGAACAGGAAGATGCTACTGAAGCTGAAGCTGTAAAGGCAACCAGTGTCAATCCTAGTAGTAGTCATCATTCTGCAGATTGGATAGGTGCTGGTGGACATGAAGACCAACTGTTCCAAAGGCAGTATCAACCATGGGAACAACAATTGACAGAACTTGCTGATGGAATAGTAGACGTCTTACCACTCGCAAGTGGATATTCTCGTGAGGCGCATGGACGACTTGTCTTTACAGAACGTCCTGGTGGGAAAGGGTGGACCTCCGCAACACAAGAAAGACGGAACAAATCCAAAACAAGTGACCCAAGGAAAGATTCTCCTCTTGTTTCTACCGTGATCAATTACTGCTTAACAGATACATATGTTATGGCCATTCGATTGCGTAGTATGCGATCATAATAAATTAATAGCATTTGCAAGATTTTCTGCCTTTTCTTGTTTCACTTTGATTGGTTCAAGGTTTTAAAAATTAGAAAAATGGTTTTGAAATTAAGCGTCTATTTAGAATACATTATCCACATGTTATGCGCAATATGGTAGCCATTTGGGGTAATTTTGTTGCAATGATGTAGTGCTCTACGGTATAAATTAGCGACAACTTTCACTCCAAATCAAACTTATGTGTTTTTCTTCTTTTCGTCAACTTTTGGAGAATCATCATGCTTGGAGATGATTAAAAAATACGCCATGAGCAATGCCGCAACAAACCAGTGTAGGCCAGAAGATAACAACCAAGATTTTGGATTAGGATCACCCTTCATAACAGCATCACCATCATCCACCATGAGAGAAAAGAGTGCAGTTCTATAAAAGGGAACAGTAACTGCTGCTACGTTTTGCAAAACATCTAATGCAGCCAATACAGACCCCAGTGATTCCTTTGGAGCAACATGTGTTACTATAGACCGTAATGATATTCTCATGAGTGCAACCGAAGCAGATATGGCTGGACAAAGAACCACAACAAATACAGATAGAGATGCATTTATTTCCAACCAAGTTGCTATTGCCAATACAAATGCTGCCAGAACCGAAGCTTTTCGTTCTCCTCCACAGATTTGAAGAAGTGGTGCAATCAGTCCTGATTGCACTACAAAATTAAGAAATTGTTGATATGACGACAAGTACCCTCGTTGATGCGGTTGAATCCCATACATTTCTTCATAGTAGCTTGCCATTGAAGCATAGGATGTTGCTCGTGCAACCCATGAAAAGAGAAGCAGAGAGAGTATTGTCGAACCAAGAGCTTTAGATTCAAAACATGATCGCAGATTGGATGTGAAAGAGGAAAACTTTTTATGTGAAGACTTCTTGTCAGAGACTGGTTGTTCGTTGACTACGTCGTCATCGTCCTTTGGAATGAGTAAAGCTGTGAGGAGAATGTTTAGCAAAAAAATCCCACAGGCTACAATAGCCGGAGCCCGCTCGTCCACATTTTTGTACAAGAAACCTCCTATAGATGGACCTACTACCCATGCGACTGTTGAACTTGCTGTAAGTCTAAGAATTTGAAAAATGAACGAGATACATCCAAACGAAAACATATTCAGGTAAGTGGAAAGATCTTCTTCGTCAATCAAAATAGTGTGCGTCACTTTGAAATAGTCTTACCGTGCCATGTGTTTCGTTCTATCTTCCGTGGTTGTATACCTTGCCATCAGTGTTGTTGTTACTGTCATGGTTTGTTTTACCAATCCAACAATTATGCGACTGCATATGAGTGCCCAAAATCCACCTTGTACAATCAAAGCGTAGGACAGTGCGGATCCAATAAACGATATATAAAGAATGGTCCGTCGTTGGATTAAACCAGAGTCAGTAATAAAGCCTAGTAGCAGACCTCCGATAATTTGTGACGATGAAAACAGCGATGAAAGTAATTCTCTTTGACTTGCATTGGTTACTCCAGCTGTTTGATAGTATTGGAAAAGCAACGGGACCACCAACGAGACAGCAAACATGTCGTTTAGCACAAGAAGTGGCAAAGAATGTACCGGAGATAAAAAGGGTTTTGCTTGCTTGTCGTGGCCCTTCATCTTTTCCGAGAAAGCCACGGATGTTTCACCAGTTGTCTCGTGTTCGTCATCTGAAAATACTTGTCGCTGTTGAGGAGGCATAGGTCACCGAAATATTGCACTATGATCCTGCAGTTTCCAACAATGAAGATCTATGAAATGATAAACTAGAGATTGCAGCTTGTATGAGACAGGTGCAACAGTATCGTACGTTGACAACTAGTTTGTCATCGCCTTGTTACGAGTACACAGAAGACACCAGAATAACGTTTGAACTTGCACCCATTTTGGTTGTGATGACCAGCACTTCCAACTTCCTGCGTATGCCACGTAAGACACAAGAACATCTAAAAACTCTACTGTACAAGAATATAGTCTGTCAGTCGGGCAAAATATAGATGCTGGGGAGTGCTTGATATCATGTTTTTGTCGAGGAATAAAAAACATGATCGAATTCATCCATCATGAGACAATAATCATCCAAACAATCGCTACTAATCTACTGCATTAGCGTTTTTACTACTGGCTATATAATGAGTGATTATGAAACTGTTTGAATTTTTTTTCTTCTGAATTTCATGTTTGAATCATTGGAAGGACGACTTTCACAAAAACAACAGGGAAGAAGGCATATTTCGA
>WKLE02000092.1:32587-59455 GCA_014885115.2 Asterionellopsis glacialis
AGATATTACTGTAGTAAGAAGAAAACAATGGGGCGCCTAAAGTTCTGCATGTTCATGTTTTTCCATCGAATCGTTTCAGGTAGCAGAATATACTTTTTAAATTAATTTAGAGTCTGGATTGGTTTTTACCGGAATGTATAAAGAAGCAGGTGTATCTGATTTCTAAATGTCACCTATCAATCTTTTTCGTAAAAATCGGAATCAGCAATTAAGAGTCCGAGGTCTTCCTTAAAGGCTTCCATGCCAACAGGTAAGGTTTCAAGGACTTCAATTTGAGCCCTTATTATGTCGTGCTGGCGTAAAAGTTGTGTGTGCTTTGCATATTCAAATTCCATCTGGGATTCCAAATCAGCTAGACGTGTTAAAGCAACAGTGAGGCCCGATGGTGGCCCCGCTGGAGGTGATGGCGATGGAGCGCGTTTTGGTGGTTCAGCAGGCTTAGATTCCTTAACAGTGCTAGCTGGAGGAGGAGATGTTTTAGTTTCTGTTGGTGGTGATTCTGCAGCTTTTTGGGTGGATCTGATCTCTGGTGGACGTCTATCACTTCCTTCCTGTGATTTTTCTGGTAATGCTCCACCCTGAGTTCTGTTGACTGTTTTTGTCTCCCTATTTGCCTGTATTGTTTCCTCTGATGCATAGGGAGCTGGTCCTCGATTAGCTTGTGGTTCAAAGCGATGTCTTCCCTGTGTAGGACGGTCGTGCCTATTCTGGTCCAATATGTGATGTTGTGGTCCTTGATAAGTATTAGGACCATTCGTACGATTGGTCGAACTAGACTGAGTAAATCTATGACGATTTCCGGGCACAAAATTTGTATCCTCTGGTGGACCATTAGAAAGAGGACCTTTCTTAGAGGAAAAGCCACCACTTGATTGTTCTCCCACCCAATCATTATCCCGTCCATGAGGTCCACTACTATCGCGAAAAGTACCACCCTTCCCACTGTCATAGTCGCTCCCTATACCACCACGAGAATGTGAAGGACCCGATCCGCTGCTCCATTTTTGTCCTAGAGGACCATTTGACGGAGGTGCACTAGACCCTGAATCAGATTGTTGCTGTTGCTGTGTTTGTTGTGAGGGAGCTGATATACCCATAGAACTGTAGGATCCTGGAGTTGCTTGAGGTTTTTCTCGGAAAGGAGAAAGAAAGGTAGCAGAATCGCCCCCTGGCCTTATTCGGCGAGCACTATTAGGTGACAGCATAGGTCCTCTTCCTCCACCAGTATTTTGTTGCGCATCCAAAGGTGGTCCTCCCATCCCTGATTGAGATCTATGAGAGGTACTACTCCCACTGAGATGATGAGGTGGTGATGATGACCATTGCTTTCCCCCAACAGCTGGTCCGTCCATCTGGCGTGGTCTTTGCATCCTTCCATCTTCTCGGGGCCTCTTCTCGTCGTGCATTGGCATACCTCTACCTACAGGGATATCTTCCCTCTTTCTTTTCAACATGCTGTAGCTTTCTTCTCCTGATGGAGGTCTACTATCGATATGACTGTCTTTATCCGAATTTAGTTGGTTGGGAAGGTTACCATCAGATCCCCGAATTGGTGGATGTCTTTGCGCATTGTCTCCACCACCACTCGTCGACGAAGAAAGTGGAGGAGGTGGTAGGTTACGCCCAAAGTTGTCTTTTTCTGTAGATCCCTGTATTCTAGAGTACTTGTCACTTTCAAGCGGTGGAGACCGCCTACCACCACCAAAGCTATCGTCGCCAGATCTCGTGGGAGGAGGGCGTCTTCCAAAATTGTCTTCCTGAGGGAGAGACGAATTTCTGTAATTGCTGTCGACACTACTACCAACGCTTCTATTAATAGCCTTAGACATCCCCTCCGTGGTAGAAGGCCGGTCTTCAATCATACTTCGATAGGACGTTTGCTCAGGAGCGCCTCTTGGGGTTGCAGTAAAGGATGATTCGTGTTGAGAAGATGTGAGAGGATCTCTAAAATTTTGCATCGGTGCCCGACTACTACTACCCCCCACTGGTGGACGAGGCGAGATGGAAGGGTCGCTATTTCTTGGGCCTCCAGCATGTAGGCCATCGTGTGATGATCTACCCCCTCCCAAACTACCTCGTCCGCCTCTGTCGTAAAAGCGACCCGACGGTCGATTCGGTCCCATACGCCCCCCTCCACCTCGGCCTCCTCGGTCTTCCATTTGATTTCCACCAAAGTTACCAGATTCAAAGCTCCCTCGTCCACCTCCACCACTTTGATCCGAAAGTCCACCATAGCTGCCCCGCCCTCCACGGCCACCGAGATATCTACCTCCCCGACCCATACTTCGGTCAGAAAAACGGCCACTGCCACCTCTTCCTCCTCCTCTTGAATAACCACCATCATTACCAAATCGACCACCACCTCCTCTACCTCTCCCCCCATCGCCATGATCGGATATCATATCCCCACGTCCACCACCCACATTACCACCACCACCACCTCGGTTATCATCGAATCTGGAAGAAAAACGTCCACTGCCCCTCCCTCCACCAAATCGACCCCCTCTACCACCTCTAGCACCACCTCCGAAATCATTTGAAGAGAAACTACTGCCACCACGGCCACCATCACGACCACCCCTTCCTTCACCTCCACCGCCTCTAAAGAATCCCCGTCCGCCACGACCTCCGCCTCCACGGAAATCTTGCTGAGAGTCCTTATTTAGGCCAAGACCAGAGGATGACCCCCAACGACCACGACCACCACCTCTTCCGTCCTGACGGGTAGGAGATGGCGGAGGACCAACCATCGTACCCCTCCTGTTCTATGTGTGTAACGCCGTCGCGTAATTATATGCAGGATTTTATGAATTTGAGTTTTCCAAAAAGACAAGGATCTATTGTTGTCGCAGCGTCTTGAATGTTGCTTCGGTCGTCAAGTCTGAGCGTCCTTGCTGCTTTCAGCTTGTCTCTTGCTTTTGTCGGTCGCTTGGTTGCTCTTTGGTTTTCTGAAACAGTGCCATTCTCAAATTCAGGTGGTAAAGTTTGTGTCTTGCGTCGTCTGTAGGCCTACTTACAATATTGTATGTATGTACGGTGTCTGCTCCCGTCCAGATGTGGGCTGTCGGGTGGGGTGGGTGGTTGACAGACAAGGCAATTGGCAAAATTTAAAACCTGGTAGACCAACCTGTACTCCTTTTCCAGTTAAATGAATACTAGAAACATTGTACAAATGACTTTCTTTTTAGGGTACTCCCCCAAAACTGGGCGTTCTGAATCCGCAAAACTTATTCGGCAACCACATTGAAACTACCGCCAATGCGTTTGCACCTTTTTTTCGAAAAGAGGACAGTATGAGGCAGATATAGCGCAAAAGATCAATGTCGTTGTGCATCCAAGAAGAAGCCTGAACACAAGGCGGCAATAAATTAGACAACATCAAGACAGACAACGCACCCGTTAACTACTTACATTTCTCTCATCACGACAGTAACTGGTCAAAATACTTTTCGTTCTTACAACAAGACGAAACAACTCGCAACGCAAACAACAACACACATAAAATGAGTAGCAGCAGCATGGATACACAAGTTATATCCAATAATAGCAAACATAAAAGCGGAACAGACGACACACAAATTAGCAGTGATAAAAATCATAAGTCATTGGTAGGATCCGAACGATTATTTTCACTTGTACATCATCTTGGTAATAGTTGTCCATGGACAGCGTCGGTGGATGCACTCACCATGTTATCATGGTTATCCTCCGAAGTGGATGAATTAAAGTATGAGATTGAACACAATAACAAACAAGAAATAATATCTGAATTGGGTGATATTTTGTTCGATGCACTCATGTTGGAAATGATATGTCGAAAAACATTTCAATTTTCAAAACACCAAGCATGGCACACAGCAGCAGAAAAGGTAGAACGACGAACACCCTATATGAAAGAATGGGGTGATGGTGTTTCAATAGCAAATACACCGGAGGAAGCCACAGTCTTATGGAATGCAGCCAAAGCGGAAGAAAAGAAAGGAAATTATAAGAAAGATAAGAAACCAAAACAACAAGGCAAGAGTATCATGGGTAGTTTTTGGAGAGTAGAATCTGTCAACACAAAAGTTGTTTCAGCAGCAGCAGTTGGATTTATATTGGGTGTATATGTGTCAAATCTTGGTTTACGTAGAAAGTGATTGGACCGCTTCACGAGTATTGGAGTCGAACTAGTTTTAAAATAAAATGTTAGATACATTTTTGGATATTGGAGATTTCGTTTGACAAGGGAAGAATGTTCAGTTTCTAAAAAAAATAATTAAAATGTGGCGATCATGAGGGATGATTGATTGATGGTTGATCGGAACCGCAATGTAATAGGTTGGTCCTCTAGAGAGAAGAAAGTAAAGTAAAAATGTTTGAATCGACCACATAATGTGGGGATTGTGGGTACGGCTCAAAAAGGGTTCTGCTCTTGGTTCTACAGACAGACAGTCAGTGGATACTCCTATATCCTCTATGTCTTTTCAGAATTGCTACGTCACCTTTTCATGTGTCCTGTATACAGGGAACAGTACTATGAAATGTGAATCTAAAATTTGCTCCATGAAATCTTCGCCCATTTTCTTTTTGTTTTTCGTGGAGAGCCATGACCAAGCAAGAGGAGAGAGGAAACCACAGGAACAACAACGCTCTGATTTGGTGATACACAACAAAATATTATATTATATCTTACACACAACACAACCGCCCATCATGCCTGACAGGAAATTGTTTACTACTATCGCTCTCTCTACTATCGCGGCAGCTGCTCTAGCCGCTGTTCTCATCAAGGGCAGGAAGAAAACATCGTCAACGAGCAGTGGAAAACCATCATACAAAGTTTTCGATGACAAAGCTACAGTTGCCAAAGAACTTTGTGCTTTTGTAGCAGACGAAGCAAAAAAATCCATTGAATCTCGTGGTGTATTTTATTTGGCGGTTGCAGGTGGATCGCTTCTTGATTCTTTAAGCGAATTAGCTAACTACAAGTCTGAAGTAGACTTCTCCAAGGTTGTACTCTGTTTCGCCAACCATAAATGTGTAGACCCCAACGACCCGAAAAAGGGCAACCTTGCTAAGGCTAAGGCAAAGTTTGCTGATGCGGCAGGAATCACCAAATTCATCGCTCCTCCTATGCCAAAGGATGGATCAGACGGAACACGGGAGGCTAACTCCTATGCTGGTTCTCTCTTAGCAGAGGGTGTACCACACAAAAAGGTTGTTGGTGTCAGTCAAGGATCTCATTCACCTGGATTCCCTGTGTTGGACCTTGTCCTTCTTGGTCTTGGTGCAGATGGTCACATTGGATCAAATCACCCGTTGGGTCCTGCTGTGGCTGAAGCAATGAAGCCTGTCGCTGGATCCCCCAAGCAGGGAGAACCATCTTCTATCACTCTGACTATCGAGACCATGAATGCAGCACGCACTGTAGGTGTCGTTGTTGTCGGTGGGGCAAAGGGAAAGAAGGAAGCTGTAAAGCGGGCTCTTCTGAGGCCTGCAGAACAACCACGAGGTACATTTCCAGCTCAGCTATTAAATTCCCCCATCTTCTTCCTTGATGGAGAAGCTGCAGCCGACTTATAATTTTTCTAAAATAATCAGCATTACTTTTTATTTTATAAATTTTTACACTGCATCGTTGCAGTCTATAATGGTGTGCTTTGTGTTTGCTAATACCTAATCTAATCTACTTTTTTGAAAGAGATACGACGCATTTGTTTCACTCGATCCGAAAGTCCTTTTCTCCCTCCAGCTTGACGAATCATTTGCTTTCGGTCGAATGTTTTTGTGCCGTCGTCAGGCGAGACAAATGGAGGTCCCTTCACGTTTGTTTTTTCTCTTGATATAGTATCAAGAGAATGCATTAGATTTTGAGAATTCACATTCTCGTCAGATATAGGTGGTGAATCTGTTTGAGCTACTTTTCGGTGCTTTTCCATCTTTCTTCGCATGGACTCAAGTTTGTCGCGCTTTGAGTTGTGAGGAAAAACTTTGTTATTTCTCACGCGATTGCTTGCGTTGTCTGCTTTTTCTGTGAGAGGCTGATTCTTTGATTGCAATTTGCAGCTGCTATCAAGCAACGTGTCCTGTTGACCTGAACTGCGTTCCTTTGTAAGGTTATGCATCATGGCCTCGAGCTTTCCTTCCCTTGAAGAGATCTGGGATACCCTTTGTCTCGCTGCCTTATAATCCTTCTGGTTATTCTCTCCGTTTTTCGTAAGTTTAGTAGCTTGTGTTTCAGGCCTCTTTGTTTTCAACTTTTTTTCGAGCTTTTTAATTTGAGCCAATAGCTCCTTAATCTTAGAACGATTTTCTTCACACTCTTCCGCGCGTCTTTTCGATTCATCGACAGCTTTGCGATAAAGAGCCAATGACACAGTCGTTGAGTCTGGCTGCTTTCGAGATTCGAGTTTCTTAATCCTTTCGCGGTATTCAGTTTCTCGGCTATCCCATTCTGACCGTGTGACTTGGGAAAATTTCATTAAGTTTTCAATCTCACTCTGACCTTTGGTAAGGTCTTCCGTGAGGTCTTGTATTTGTTTTGTCAATAAAAGATTATCACGTTCTAGCCTCCGACTTGACATTTTCAACTTATCATAGCGGCGACTTGTGAGTTCTCTCTGTTCGCCCGAGGACAATCGTTCGTTCTCCGAAGCTGCAAGAGCTTCCGACAAAGCCCTACTACTAGCCTGTAAAGAAGCAATCTTTTTAGTGATACTATCAAATAAATCTGAGCGACTTTGACTCGACATTTGGTCAATATCTTCTTTGGAGCAACTATGAAGGCCTATACTTTCCTGAATTTTATACAGGAATGAATACCTTTCATTTTTCATTTCTTCAAGATTTGACGCGTTTTGTTCAAGAGACTTTTTTAGCGATGAAATCTCGGCTTGATTCGAAGACGACCCACTTTGTAATTCACGTCTGAATTTTTCTTGTTTGTCGTTACTTCGAGCGAGCTGTAAGGTAAGAGAGTTCAATTTAATTCTCATTTCTTTCATCACTTCCTGATGATGCAAAGACCTTTTCTCTCCCTCTGCTCTTTCATGTTGCAAATCAACTTCAAAAGCATGAGACTCTTTTCGTGTTTGTGCCAATGACATTTCAAGTTTTTCTGATTTGGCAGCAGAAGATGCAACAGTCTCCTCGAGGATTGCAATATCTTGATCTGCTGATGCTTTGGCTTCTTCAAGAGATTTTATTTTTGTTTCAAGCAGGCCTTTTTCTTTCTTCTGGTTGGCAGTCATTTCGTTTATAGCACTTTGAAGTTGTTGAATTTCGTTTTCCAGCTCGTCCTGGTTAGTTTTTTCAGGGGACTTCCTTCCATTTTGAAGCTCCGGTTTTGAAATATGGGAGTGCGATGCCGCCTCGTCGTTAGGGAATTGATCGAGATGAGCTAATGCCCCTTCTTGCAACATTGGTTTGTGGGGCTTTGTTTGATCTAGTGTGTCCAGTTGGTCCATGACGGACGACGAAAATGACATTACAAGGCTATCATCTAAAATGCTTTCAAGCACGACGTTATGACATCTTTCGGAGGATTTTTCTTCTGCTGGAAGAGACTTTGGGGTTTGTGTAGCATTGTTATTCACTATACGATTGAGGTCTGAAGCAGGACTATGGAAAGATTCGTTTCGAATAGAATGGAGTTGCTTCTTGGCAGTTCTAAGCAGAGAAGGATAATTTGTTTGATTTCCTGGGGAAGAAAGTGCAGTAACTACCTGTTCTAAATCCTGAACAGATCTACAGTTTTTAACATAATCAAAGCTAAGCATTTCGATTGGGAAGTTCTTAAACGAAGATACTGTCCCAGCGGAAATATGAGACAAAGGGCTCGCAGCTAGATCGACGCCGCTTCTGGCAGATGGCACAAAAATCGCTGGTGAAAAGAATTCCTCATTATTTGTGGCAAACGACATACTGTGCGGTGTTTTTCTTGTATGGGTAGTACTTTGATTTGTCTTTCGCGCATCAGGAGTAAAAAACAGATCAGTTGAATCTAATGTAGTGTTGTTTCTTGCTTCGTTTTTCAATGACTTTGGAGGCGCTGCTGACTGCTCACTGGTAGAATGGGTTGGAACCTTGTTTTGGCCCACAGAGACAGAAGCTGAGTTTTGGTAAGTTGATTTCATAGTCTTAAGTCTGCCAACATTAGCTGGAGAAAAGATAGAATGCAGTACTTGTTCTTGTGAAGGCACAGCAGATGGAGAAAAAAGTGGGATATCCTCACAGTTTGTACCTGATGCGAAAAGATTTTTATTGGAGCCTGACTGTACACGAACTTTGCTCATTCTTTCTCTCCTGTATTCTTTATTGCATGCTCTAAAAGCAAAGCACCTATTTCTGTTCACGTGATAATGTGCTTTGGGTTGTGTTTTTATGTGTAGTTATCAGCGTCTCATTTACAACTGCTATTCATAGAGTTGATTACGGTGCTTGTGTTCAAATCTGTTGGTTGGGAAAACAAAATTGCAGGTAGAAAAGTTCAAACGGAAAATTTGAATTTAGCGGAAACAGAACTCGCAAACTTTCATATCACAAAAAAATCATTCATTATAAAAATCGTCATTCCTACGTAAGAATTAGTGGAAACATATGACGTGATATAACGCATTCAGCGATCACTATTATTAGTAGCTTCAGTCATGGGTCTACTCCTTAAGTAACCCGTAGATGTACCGGTACTTGTAGGACTAGTGCTGTGACGTTAGTTAGAATGTGGATTTTTTTAGGAATCTGCACAAGAATGTTCTGTGTTCTGTCGATTGATGGCGAATCAGTGAGTGAGCCGTGTATCTTTCTTATTTCATTCGTCTGTGTCAACTTGTTGACCCTTTGTGTTCAAGTCGTGCGAAGCAGGTTGCCAATAGCATCTTTCAAAGAGATCTTTCCTTATTCAATGTTCAGGCGAGTGTAGATGCAATCATGAGTCTTCCCAAAGGTACCAATAATGACGATGACAAGATAAGCCCATGTCTTTTTGATCTTCTTTTCCGTCAAGTATGGGGGATGGCTCTGGAGCGATTGCAGTCACACCCGAAAGATGCACAGTACGTTCAAGACAAAACGGGGTACACTCCATTGCATATAGCATGCAATGTTGGGAGTGCACCTGAATGGATTGTTGAAGCAGTTCTATTGGCATACCCCGAGGCGTCAATGGCTCAAGATTATAGAACCGGGAATACACCACTTCATTTACAAGCTCGAAATTCTCAAAGGTCTGTTCGGAAGGTATCGCTCCTTGTGAAACATGGTGAAATATTACAAAACAAATTGGGAAAGACACCGCTTCATTTTGCTTGTTTTTCGAATTCAATGCTTCCCGTGATTCAAGTTTTAATAAATGCGAAACCAGGGCTAGTCCAACTTCGAGATTTTGAAGGGCGCTCACCAGTCACTACATTATGGAATTCCTACATTCAAACTATTCCTGGGCACCTGGCTGTTGCTTCTATCCTAGAAGGAGACAATAATGTGGAGCAAGACTACCCTGACCACTTTGAACGTTTCTACACCAAAGTACGCTACTTGATGGGAGATGTAAAGACGACAAGAAAAGAAGAACAGGGAGTAAAGGGCGAAATAACAAGTTTGCAATGTAACTCCCATCGTTACCTTGGCCATGTCCTTTTGAAAAACAATTGTCCGTTTACTTTGTTTAAGGTTGTTATTAAACGTGAACCAAATCTTGCAAGCGTTGTTGATTCTTCAGGAAACTACTTGTTGCACCGTATATTGAGGAACCGTCCCTTTTGGAATAAGGATTTGGATTGTATTTCTCTGTTGTTGAATGCCTTTCCAGATGCAGCAAAGGCGTGTAACTATAGCGGGCAGACACCCTTAAACATAGCAATTGAAAGCAATTTATCGTGGACGGATGGGCTTCGAAATATTATGCTGGCATCACCATCGGCTTTGGAAGTTGCAGATCCTAAAACAAAATTACTCCCATTTATGCTTGCAGCATCCATGTCGAGCAAGGACTTTGCATTAGAATCTACCTATGAGCTACTTTCAGCTCGACCAGATATTATACTCCATTCATTATCATGAATGTCCATAGTGTAATGTAAATATTCCTTTGCAAATAAACGAGAAGTTCAACACTTCCAGAAACTTCTGTATAAAGTTGTTTCAGGCCATTCATTTTGTCAATAAAACACGATTCTCTAATGAAAGAAATGTCGATCAATAAATTAGTAAATACATTGCAATATACAGAACTACTTAACACTACATGTGATGTTCAAAAGAGTCCATCTTTTTAAAAGCATCAAGGGAACGCTAGATCCTTGAGGTCTCGAAACTTAGACGACTCATTATGTAGCTTGGTGACATTCGTTGTCGGTATCCAAACTGTGAGTGCGTATCGATCCAACGAATCATCGTCCTTGGCCCCGTCCGGAGCTGTGGCTAGTACCTCATGCGGGATTTCGTCCGACCAAAACATGACTACACGCCCACCCTCTGGAGTCAGATCTACTATTTCGAGTTTTTCCTCGTTGCTATTACCAGAGGGGAGGAATATCCGCAGTTCTCCCCCATCGCCTTGTTGATATTCGGGGTTCAGATAGAGGATGCACGTAAGCTTCCGAGTATCGCCGACGCTCAATCCTTGTGGATTATCAATGTGCAGTGGATACTTTGAACCTCCTGGTAACGTCACCGCAAGCTTGGCATTGAAGGACGAGTTGGACAGATTGACATCTGCAGTGGGTGTTTGTCCATTCAGTACCTCTGGCAGTGTTTGGAGTAGAACACTCATATATACAATAAGATCAGGCGCATCATAATAATCCTGCCCATCAGGTTCGCAGGCAAACACTCCCTCCTTATCAAATCGGACCGCTTTATCGTCAACAATCTTTTCGGACCACGATTGTTCGAATCGACCCTTGTTGCGGAGAGCAACGGATTGAGATCGGAGGAGAGATATCATGGGTGGCGGGAGCAGGTTGGTAGCGGTGTAGTATCCTTTTGTGGAAAGCTGTTGGGATATTTCGGGAGCTTGTTCGATGAGGATGCTTTGGAGGGCTTCTGTGTCGATGATTGGCTCAGCGTCTATTTCGGACGACAAGGTCCTTCTTTGAAAGGTAAAACGGGGAAAATTGTTGCGGATGCCGCTAACCACCGATTCTTCTGCCAGAGGATGATCTGGGCTCAAGAACGACCTCCGGATTCGCTGACCTGCAATTGAAGAGGATGGAGTGGAGGAGGATGCCACAACATGATGTGACCTCACAAGTCCTTGACATGACATGGAGGATTTGGATGGCGAATGATGTGATAACACTCTCTTCTTTCCCCCTTGGGCGACATTCTTAGACCTACGTAGAGCACACCCTCTCACATTCGCAACAAACATGATGCGATGATATCTACGCTTTGCCTAAGACCTTTTTGGTTGATCGATAGTCGTTAGCAGCTGCTTGCGGTGGCGATATCTTGTGACATCTTGAAACTTCCTTCGCTATCTACACAAAGATATTGAGATCCCAAAGCCGAAGCGGATGCTCGCTCTGCACACTCTCAAACTCCTAGTCTTGAAACGCATGGTCTGTATCGACAGTAGCACGTATCGGTCCATTATTCGATTCGATTGCCCGACACTAACTGTGCTCTTGCATTGTACGTAGGACTAGTAGAAAATCGTCGGTGGTACGACATCAATTACCGTATGATGGACAAAAAATTGTCCAGTGAGCGAGCTGCTATAAATCAAAATAGAAAATCGAGAAAGTCTACAGAATTGTGTACCTTGTACTATTTCATAAGAACAATTCCTGCTAGATACTGGTACTAGCAAAAACATCAACATGTGTGTCTGCGAAAACGAACACCCATACTCAGATCCTCGTAAAACAACCCAGCGCAACGGCGGCGTGGAGTGACTGATAAACCGATAATCAATGGCCTGCTCAGCGGAGCCCCCAAAATCAACTGCCTGCTTGCTTTTTTTTCAAGAACAGCACCAGGCAAACTTTGTTTTCGCCAGTGCATATTTCCATTGCATCCCGCTATTTCTGTCCTCGATAGAAACTGTTCCACAGCGCATCTTTTCCATCCCTCTCACTGGGACTCTTAATCAATTGAAGCTACGACCGCAAGCTAATTTTTTGGTCAGTACCAAATATATTTGATTCGTAGTCTAAAGATTATTACAAGAACGAAACAACAATATGGGTGACGCTATTAGTTCTCTCCTATTTCAACCTCCACCACCGACATACCTTCATCCATCGCGACACTTTTGGTTAAATACATCCACGGGTGGTCGGATTCCTGCTTTCTTCATTGAACGGCCAAATGCTCAAGTCACGATTCTCTTTTCCCATGGAAATGCAGAGGATTTGGGGATGATTTATGATTGGTTTAATGACTTGGCGCGAGTATTACGGGTTAATATTATGGCATATGATTACACAGGATATGGTAAATCGAGTGGGGCACCCTGTGAAGATTATTGCTATGCAGATATTGAGGCAGCATTTGAATATTTGACACGAGTGCGACGACTCCAACCACAACAGATTGTTCTCTATGGTCGATCATTGGGATCGGGGCCATCTTGTTATCTAGCATCCAAGACTGCGACTCAGGGTCAAAGCGTGGGTGGGGTGATACTGCAAAGCCCATTATTGAGTGCATATAGAGTTGCCTTTGATTTTCGTTTTACCATGCCTGGAGATCGATTCCCCAACATTGATTATGCACCACATATCCGATGTCCTGTGTTTATAGTTCATGGAACACAAGATGAGGTAGTTCCATTCTGGCATGGAGAAAACTTATTCATGGCACTGCAACAACCATGGCGCGCCAAGCCCTTTTGGGTGGAAGGTGCAGGACATAACAACATTGAAGCATTGTTACGACCAACTGGAGCCTTTGTGGATAAGTTGACTGAATTTTTAGATCTACATGTAGCAGCCAGGAGAGGAAAGGTCATGGAACCAATACCTGTTCCTGAATGTGTGCCCATGGCAATTCGTGACTTTGAAGAAATGGCTCAAAGACGTCAAAATTCCAAGGTTTTTGCCTAGGAAAATATCTAGACTACAGACTAGTCATTCTATGCAACGTTTTCGGGATGCGTTGGGAGGCACTCTAAATATGTGTGCTATCTCAAAAGCTATGTATATTCGAAACAACAAATTTCAAAGTATTTGAGGAAGCTAAAGTCATTTGTTGATCTTTTGGTAACCTCGTCGATATTTGGCGTTCTTGGACAATTAAATAAAATGGATAGATCATCATTTTTAATCCTTGGGCTTTTTTTTTCCATTTTCACATTAGGATTCAAGAATTTCAAATTGATCTTCGAGATTGGACTGGAATAAAAAATAGGTAATTATACGGGGGGTTCGAGAAGTACCTACCAATGAATGATAGAGGGGTTTTCCTTTTTGATATTTTATATCTTCAAATTATAAAATACTCTCATGTTCCTTCCGAGCATCTTTCAGCGTCGCAATCTGAAAGTTAGTCCAGTCAGGTACTACGTTCCCGTAAAACATCGTAGTCTCTAGTAGTCCTAGCTGTGAAGGTATGTCCGAAGAAGGAAATACAAAATTCTGGGGAGTGATCGGAATTTCGAAACCGACGACAACACGCATCTCACAACATCTTGTCTCTTCTCTCATAAAACACTAATATTCACAATATGAGAACTGGGTTCTTTCATTGCACTGCGTTTAAATGATATGGCATATTCTCGCACAGCAGATAACTAATGGCATTATCATCTACCATCGCATCCAAAGTGGAACGTGTTTGTGCTCAAATAGAAAAAAATGATTCAAATCTTCGTTCTGTACAGTTCGATTATATTCCTATTGGAGATGAAGGTGTAGCATTGTTGGCTCGTCATATGATCAAAAATACACACGTTAAGAAAATTTCTCTTGCAGGATGTGATATTCATGATGAAGGTGCGATCGCTCTTGCTCGAGGTCTGGAACAAAATGAAAGCGTTCAAATACTACATCTCAAGGTTAATAAAATTGGCCCTCTAGGTGCTGAAGCTTTGGGTGAACTCTTCCGCATCAACAAAACCATTATGCAATTTGATGTGACTCATAACCCACTTTCCCATAAAGGCGTTGCGAAACTCGTTTGCGGACTAGAGTTTAATACAACACTGGAATCATTAGGAATCATGTACACACCCATTGGGCTTACGGGGTGTCAAGCTGTAGCCAAAATGTTAAAAACAAATCAACACTTAAAAATTTTGTTACTATCAGGTTCAGTAATGCTTCCCCAAGAGAAGCAAGTTCTTGTGAATGGCATTGAACACAATTTTTCACTGGAAAGAGTATATATGGGTAAGAAGGACTTGTATGAAAGAGAAGCCACATTTTATACCGAGATGAACGAACAGGGTCGACGCCATCTTTTGCAGAAAGAAAATGACTTGTTAATTGGCCTCTGGTCGCACATTTTAGCAAAAGTATCCCAAGATGAGGTATTTTATTTCCTGAAAGCCAAACCTGATATCTGTAAGCTTGAATAGTTATTGTAAGCAAAGGAAAGAGATGAATAGACCAGATACTTAAGACTCCAATTTAAAATTAAAATTCAAACTACATCCATACAGTCACCATATACACAACTACTTAAACAAAATCAACATATATCTTCATCACAAAAGTCTGATTGGAGAAACATATACAAAAGGAGAGAGGGCTTCAATATCTAGGTACTAAAACGACGGAGTCCTGCACCGCCCCTAACAAACACAAAATAAATTATGAAATTCTTCAAAAACAAGGTAGAAGTCAACTAGAGGATGTTGCAGCCTGATCCACATAAATCGTTCTGCTCCACTTGGCCAGTGTTGTCGTCTTCGTATACTTGCATTTCCCTGGCAGTTGCTTCGGGAGGGCAGTCGGCTTTGGGAGATTCAGCTTCGTCGAGTGATTCTACTTGCTCAGGTGTCGAAAGCTGTTCGATAACGGGTGGAACGACTTCCGGTGTCGAGGGCACTACTGGAGCAGGATCCTTAGGTTCTTCAGGTGCAAATGGTTCAGGTTCATCCTCATCTTCATCCGCAGCACCCCAATCACCGAGCAAATTCTGCTCATCCTCTGTTGATTTTCCAATCTCCGTCGGCACTCCTACCTCCTGCTCACCCTCTTTCTCTCCTCCGTCGGTGTTCTTCTTCCTCCGGAAAAAACTTCTCATACTCTTTGAAGCACCCGGACTAAACATACCCTTCACTTTCTTCCCAGCGGTTGATACTGATTTTCTAGCCTTCCTCACAGATTCTCCGACAGAGGATGCGACACTGACCACACTTTCATCGTCGTCGTCGTCATCGGCAGCGGTGGTTGCATCAGCCGCTGCTGCAGCTTTGATCGCTTTCTTCTGTTTTTTCAGATACTTCTGGACACGGCGTTCCGTCAACTTCCAATTGGGATTATCAGACTGCAAAGCTTTGAATGTCTTCTTATTTGTGGCCGGGACATTGTTCTGAACAAAATGATGATGTATGGCGCGACAAGAAAAAGATGCTGAATGAGAGATATACCGTTGGCGACGAACTTCGTACGTGCAGAGGACATTTAAGCTACAGGCGCTGGACCGTTTTGAATCGACAAAATTTGCATAAGCAGTCATTACGCCTGTCTCCTTTCACCCTCTTGAACCATTTGACTTACCTCCTTGAGCAGTGCAGCAATAGCTTCGTTCAGCTCATCTGAAGTTGGTGTGTACTCCATTTTAGGGGCTGATTCCTTTAAGACCATAGCTTGAATGTTTGACGCGGTCTGTTGAATTGTTGGTCTCTATGTGTGTACTCTCTAGAGAGAGAGATTAAGCGCTGTACCAAGAGTACCGGTGATGCCGCAGAGTTCTTCTTTCTGAAACAACTTTTCAATTTTCTGCTTTGTCGGTCGTTGGTTTGCTGTCTCCTGTGTGTTGCGCTTTGATTGGAGAAACGTCAGAATAGGTGTCTCATGAGTTTTTAAATAATTTATAAGTTTACCTATATTACTTATGATATACCTCGGAGTACATTTTTGAATATCATCGGTGTTATATAAAAGAATGCGATGTACAGTAGTGGTACGTGTCGTTATGGAACATTAAAACTAAAATGTATAATATACATATCTGTCGAATTCATAAAATATAATCATGTTCATCATGCAATAATCATGAATCATGATGTCACTTATATATATGCTTATGATGACGAGCATGCGAGACAGAAGTGCGAAAATTCAAAGATACTAAAGTGAATACTGTATGTCTGAACAACTTGGCTCCTTGTAACCGAATCACACGTGATGAAAAATGTAGAAAGCTTAGTATACATGAGACAGGCGTGGCGAAATATGTCTGCTTGTGGAGATTTCATCCGAACGCTGGGGGGTGGGTATTCTCTGGGATTCAAGCAACAAAATGAGATCTGTCAATACGGTTTTCTGACGATGGTGAGCTTCCCCCTGAACTGTTTTGAAAGCATAGGTGATGGCTTCAGCGGATGGTACGCTGTATCTGATAAGGACAGCTGTAAAGATTTCTGCTTTTGGGAGTTGAATGAGCAGTTTTCAGTCTACAATTCTACCAACACTGCAAACCCACATGAAACCACCCACATTCCGGGAACTGCCATATGGCGATGTGCTACCGATGTTTCAGATGACTCTATAACGTGGGATCTTGCGTTCAATACGTCGCTTTCTCGGGCAGGCGAATATGGTGAAAAATTTGATTTTCTTCGATGCAATAGAGGTGCAAAAGAGATTTTGAACAGCACTGCCGACAAACTTGAAGCTTCTGAGAACTTTTGGATATCAGCGTTACTAATTATTTCTTTGTTGGTATGTCTCGAGCTTTATTATTTTGTTCGCAATAGAACTTCGGAGCCAAAATTTAGCAGGCTAAGACACGATTCATCGGATGCAGCTGAGACATCTGAAACTGGTTTTTCAAACGAATTCAGCGAACCGCCCGAATCAGATGATAATATTCGCCCTCGTCTTGCAAGTCGAACGCAGAAAATTAAGCAAGTGATGGTCATATTATTATTGATAGCTGGAAACTTCGCACTTTTTTACCTGGGTGGTATAGCAATAATGTCATTTCGTGAAGTCACTGGAACCGTTCTTTCTCCTTCACAGGCCAAGTTTACACCAGCTTGCAGCTCTCAAAAGAATGAGTGTTCAAACGCCAATAAGGATATCGACAATCCATCCGTACCGACTGAGTCTAAACAGCCGTTCTCTTATTTGATAGCGTCTGATTCTCAACTAGATTGGTGGTCAGGGGAATCGGCAACTTTGGGAACAAGGAACTATCCTCTGCCGTGTTCTCCATCTGACTCTTGCTCAAGTTGTACCAAAAAAGCTGGACATTATACTAACAACCAGCTGCGGAAGGCATTTGAATTGCTCATCAACGACAAGGAAGGGGACGTCCAACCAAATTCTTTAGTGATGAATGGTGATTTAACTGCATACTTCCAACCCTCTCAAAGAAAGGCATATGAATCTATTTACCACAATATTACAGGACTTCGGAACTATTTTCCAAGTTTGGGTAACCATGACTATCACCACCTAGATGGCGGTCGCTATCAACTTGATCAAGGGCCGTGGGGAGAGGCATATTGTAACGCCGAGCATGCGATCGGCTACTTTAGAGGAGGATTATGTGGTCATATTCCAAAATTCGACCCAAAAAGAATTGTTAGATACGACTCACAAAGCCTTGCTTATTCCTGGGAAGAAGGACGGTATCACTTTGTTCACCTTCATTATTTCCCCACTTATGAAAATGCAAAGCTTGGAATACGAAATTCTCTACAATGGCTAGAACGTGATCTTATACTTGCCTTGGAGGAAAAGATGGTTGCAATAATTTTTGTACATGCCGCTCAGGGTTTGGATCACACAGTTGAAAATATTATTCTGGGGAAGAATGTTGTTGCCATTTTTGCTGGTCATTCTCACAGATGTTTTCACCGGAAGTGTACGGGACTGCGTGTCTTGTCTGAAAAGGAGGTGACTGATCCCAACTCGACGAAGCTAGAGAATGCAAAGAAGTGCATTCCTGGAGAAATGGCACTGTGTGGCGGCATGAATAGTCAAGCCCTGGTATATGTAAAAGACCTCGCAGCCAACTTTACAGTTCCTGAACGCAAGATTCATGCCTGGCATCCCAGCAAAAAGGGCGATTTATGCCCACAACCAAATTTAAAGTTCGTCAATGAGACAGACAATACTCTTTGGTGCAGGGAATCAGTGGAATCCAGAACTGAATTCCCTTTCCACGACAATTCAACCGAAAAGATTCCGATATTCTGGAGCGGCTCGTCTTCATTTGAAACCTTTCTCCAGGTAAAGTTTTACAACACGAAGTTTGTTGTCCGAGGCATGACAGCAACAGCAGGAAGTGAAGGGAGAATGTACACTGATATATATAGCGTTCCAAGTGCTGTCTACCCTCATCATGAAACCTCCGATTTGGAAGAAGTGATAATACAAATATAAAAAAGGGAGAAAAGATTCTTGAAGTTTGTATTTTTAATTATTAAATAATGATTGGTTTTGAAATCAGTTTTTGGTGCTCGTTTCTACTCATCCTTGGACGGTTCCGATAATGCTGGAAGGATAAATTCGTTGCCCTCCCGGAGTGCAGCGGCAAGTGTTTTAATACTGGGGTTTCTTTGCAAGACTGATTTACTGTTTGTGCCACAACGGAATTTCTTCCACAACTCGCGCAGACTCTCTTCGCAACTAGCTACCAGTGGCTCTGTTGCAGCCCAATAATTAATTATCTTATTGTGAAAGAGTCCGATGTTTCTTAGAAGAACAAAATAGGCATCATCTTCACAAGCCCTTTTTAAGTCAAATTCCTGTATCATCCTACTAAAGTCCTCTACATTCGACCAACCCCCTACTAGCTGTACTTCCTCCTTCACACCCGGCCACTGCAGTAGGTCCATTAAGAATTTACATGATCTAGCAGCTGCAAGGAAAGCATGCGCGTTGTAAATATCTGAAAGTACTTCTTCTACATCAGCTTCGCTTAGAATAATTGGATTCTTTTTCGTACCAAGGCCTCTTGCTGTTGCCCCACTTGTGCAGAACGCCATTTGCGTGTTGATCGAACCATCTTCTGATGATAGTAGCTCCGCTCCAATATGGTTGTAGATATGTCGGAGAGCAATACTGAAAACCGAAGACACTGATCCATCAGCTGCGGCAGTGTCTCTAGAATCATCATCGGGCACAGCAAGTTCTAAGCATTCGTGAACACGTGAACGAACTGATGTATCAACTTCTTCGTCGGTGGTCAGTGGCAATGGAGGAGGATTAAAAAACTTCCGCAGGTAATAGCGAATAGACCGTCCAACGCAATCCGCCAAACGCTGCTCTAGGATCAAGCTATTACCGTCAAAACCAATTTGTTGGGACTCAGCAAGTGAAGTGAGAATGCATACCAAGTCCATTCGATAGAGCCTTGATGCTTTCACAAATCTTTGACATGGCCAAAATTGAGGCATTGACTGCAAAATGAATAGGAAAAACGGAAAGATATAGTTTAGAAAATTGACATCACTTTGAACAATATTGACACCGAATTTTCTTACCGATGCACAGGCCTCCACTAGATGTGTTCCTAAAGACTCTTCAAAGTCCTGGAGAAAAGAAATCAAAGATTTTAATTGCCGCTGGGCATCTCCCTTGACGTCTCCACCTAATTTGACTTCTTTTAGCTTACACAAAGCGTGAGCTTCTCGAACAGCACCATGAAGGTCCCGAATGTTTTCTTCTAACGGGATATTCGAACCTACTACCGAATCTACCGGCGGCCGAGTCGATGAACCATCAATGCTACAAAATTGCACTCGTTTAATGACTTTCGATGCGAACTTTGGAGCATCATATTTCCCAATAGAGGATAACTCGGCCTGAACCATGCAAGTCAGAAGTGGCAAAATTTGTTCAACGTGTCGACAAGATCGATTTCTTCGGGTTCGAGTTCCCGCTTTTGCAGGTGAATCTGACGTCTTTTCAGCAGCAAGAGCATAGCATGCAAAAATTCGAGCTGATAGGCAAGGCTTTCGTAGAACAAAATGCAGTAATGTTGATTAGTAAGAGAGATTCACAAAAGTTGATTAGATTGGTAACAAAAAAGGATAATAACTTACCTTTGAAAAGGTGTCTTGTTCAGGAAAGAGGGTACCCATACACCTGGAAATCTCTGATACCGATATATCTGGGAGTGCTTTTGGTTCTTCCTTTTCTTCCATTGACATTTTACCATTGAATTGCATTTCTGCAGTTTTAGACCGTATACTCGTATTCTCCGTATAATCCGCACTAAGTGCAGTTTGATTATTTGTAGTCTCTGTGTCTTCTCTCGATGATTCGGTACCTAATAACTGAGCCGAAAAATCACTTTCAGATTCGCATTTATCACCTTGCGTAGATGATAAAATTTCTTCTCTTTCCTCTGCAATCATGTTGCTGCTTTCAGAATTTGAATCAGATGTTGATGGTTTCCAATCTTTGTTCTTTTGTTCGGGTGCATTTACTTTTCCACGACGACTACGCTTTCTCGAAGCCAGTGACATTGTTTCTTGCATGACGCCATCGATTTCTGTTGAAGTTAGCAACCCACCTTTGTTGAAATGCAAACCTACACTACTACGTCTCTTCTTTCTTGATTTGGGTGGGCATGAGTCGATTTTGGTTGTAGAAGGAGGTTGTCTTGTTCTAGACATTGTTGACGGCAATGGTGGGAGACCGCCGCTCTTCGTTGTAATAGAATTTAAGCTCACCTGTTCAGAAGTCACGGCAGTTCCAATGTTTTTATCCTTTTCATTTGCATGATTGGCAGAAACGGTCCCATTCTCGTTGCTTTTGTTATCGCTTGCCATTCTTTTGTCAACGGCACCTTTAGGAGTGGCATGCAGGTCACTTGTCGATGAGCTCTCGACACAGCTTCTGACATCAGTGTCCGAACGCTTCGTTGACTTTGTGGCAAGCTCTGAACCAGGGGTCCTAGGAGTAGGGTGGTAACCAAGAAGAAGAATCCCCTCTTCTCTGAACTTTTCGGGCATAACACTGTTGCGGAGAGATCTACGAAGAGCACTGCTACTTCTTTTAGTCGAACCTGTCACATCGGCTCCTGCTGGTGTGTCCAGTTTCTCATCACTAGAAGCGACATCTTCATGAACCAAAACATTCCTTGAGCTTTTGACCTCGATACCTGGGAAACTGACCGATTTTTTTTTATTTTCCTTATTCAGAGAAGAATCCAATACGCTTTTGTCGGCATTTGGAGTTACTGGTGAAAGAGGGTTGGGTGATTCATGTGATAAAAGAAGGGTGCCCTTATGAAGCGCCAATGTTTTTCTTCTACCAGATTTCCTCGGGTGCTTTTTACGAGTTGGTCTGGATGCAACATTGTCATTAGCACTGTTCTCGTTTACGTCTTGTTTCTGCGAGCTTTCGTCAGAGCTGTGAGCAGTAAATTCCTTCAATTCATTTTTTTCTGGTTGAAATGCTTCTTCAGAAAAAATGGTGGCTGTTGTTGGCAGTTCAGTCGTTACATCCATTGTTTGCGAATCTTTTCTCTCAGTTGACATCGATTTTTCTTCTGTCGCACTTTTAATCACTATTCTGCACCTCGCAGCAGGCGTATCTGAAAAACCGCCAGTAGAGGGAACGTAGGTTTCATCGCTAGATGCGTTACCCATAGTCGGGATGGTAGACATTGTAAATGCTGATGAAACTTCACTTGCTGTATCCATAGCATGGGAGTCTTTTTCATCAATTGACGTCGACTTTTCCTCTGTCGCACTTCCGATCACTATTATATCCCTCGCAGCGGACGTATCTGGAAGACCACTGCGTGTAGTAGAAATAGCGTAGCTTTCATCGCTAGATGCGTTACCCATCGTCTGAAGGCTAGACATGGTGGCTGCTGCTGACAGCTCATTGGTTGCATCCACAGCCTGCGACTCTTTTGCATCAGTTGACATCGAATCTTCTTCTGTCGAACTTCTAATTACTATTCTGTCCCTTGTGGCAGGTTTATCTGAAAGACCACCATGTGTAGTAGAGGGAACGTAGCTTGCATCGCCAGATTCGTTTTCCATCATCGTGAGGCTAGCAGACATTTCAGTTTCATCTTTCTCTCCTTCGGACTCCTGTTCATCTTGTGCACTAAGCAGTAACTGACCCCTAACAACTGCCATAGTCCTTCGGCGCCCACGTTTCTTTACTTTTGGAGAATCGGGAGACATATTCATTGTGGAAGAATCATCTGTGCTGTCCTTCTTCTCCACTCCGGTTCTACCTGTGGAAATAGACTTTTTACTGCCATAAGGAGTTGTAGCTAACAATTCATTGCTGATTTCGATAGGTTTATCTGAGACATTGTCAATAGGTTCTGTAGAATCGAGAGGGGTTTCTATGAATGAAGGGTCAGGTTGATCACCCTCACTCTTTGGCTCGTGGTCGATATTTGAAATGTCCTTTCCAGAATCATCCATGAAACATAGAGATGGATCTGATACTTCGGGTGAGTTCCGTGATGAGATGAACAACAATCGCTTCAATTGATTTACTACTGCTACTGGTGATATGACCTCGCTATCCTCCAATGCTGGACTATCAACAGGCTCACTTTGTCGAATAATATTACAAATGTGAGTTAACAATTCTTTGTAGCCATTCGCCTCTTCCTCGGACTTGCGCAGTTTCTGTTCAATCAGCTCTACATAATCTGCTTCTTCTGGTTTTGGTGTTTCCGTTTGCGATGTCACTGTTGTTGTCGTTGCTGCCGTTCCTCCTGCTTCTGATGCTTCTTTAATTGGTGACACATTTTCACTATTAATATCATTTTGTATTGCTTTGCTTTTTCTCTTCGATTGTCGAGACCCTGGTGTCTTTCTCCTACCGGCTTTACGTCTCTTCGATGCAGGAGTATCAAATTGATAATCAATCGTATTGCTCCCTGGTGTCTTTCTCCTACAGGCTCCACGTCTCTTCGCAGCCGATGCAGGAGTATCAAATTGATAATCAATCGTATTGCTCACCTCTGCCAGGACCATTGTGCAAGTCTAAAAGATGGCAGAGGGGAAAAAACTGAATACTCAGAATGAAGGAAGAATGGGTAAATCTAAAGAAATATGAATGATAAAATTACAGAAGGACCAGTCTACGATTAGAGAGGCTTTCCGTGAGGATGATCAACGGCGTCTTCCGAGCTCTCCACTCACAGCTCTCGTGTTTTGGTTATGTTGCAGTTCCACTCTCTCTAGAGAGAGGACCTACTCTGCTCGCCGGTTTGTTGGGTGGTGAAAAAGTGGCGCGTTTCAAATTGAATATTGTCGTTACACTCCATGTCCTAAACCATTTTTCATACAATTTGTATCAGTATATACAATTCGTACATATTAGTAATACCTTTTTGAAGGAAAGACAAACTGGGGAGATTTTACCAAAAAAGGTGGAGCAAAGGCGGTCAAAGGCCGCAGGCAGGTTCGGCTGCTGTACTCGAGTACCTAGTATGTTGCGAAACCGTTGACAAGACATAAAAATATACATTTTGAGGGTTAATGACTGGCAGGACTTGCGAGTTAATTACGGGACAAGTCCACAAACGCTAAAATCTGTGATGAACGTCCGCCTGTCGACCTGTACTAATGCCTGTGTAGAGAATCAACTTTTGTGGGAGTCAGTTCTGTCCTGCGAACTTGCAGTATGTACTGGTAGATTATGTAGACGGTAAGGGCTTACTCGTATCAGTCTCGTATGTCGCCTGTATACCTCCAAGATGAGAAGATCGCAAGCAAGAAAGAGAAGCAGGCGACAGCGCACCCAACGCACTGCCTTTTTCATTTTTAAGACTAGAGTTGAGTGAACGAGACTGTTGTAAAACAAAACCATCATTCGAATTCAATTCAATTGGTATCTTGAAGCTTCAGTTACAATACTGTGTGAGAGTAGGACTTTGAATAAAGATAACAAAAAATAGTATGGGTCGTATTGTGGATAAGATCATCGCACGCCGAAAGAAACATCAGAAACGTTCCCATAGTAGCATTACAGACAGATCAGAGGGATCTGCAGGACGCCAAGGTCAAGTCGATGATGGTATACCGCCGGGATGGTATTATTCATTTGAGTTTTTTCCGCCCAAAACTGAGGCTGGATTGGATAATCTTGTCACACGGATTGATCGTATGTCTCGTCGATTGGAACCGTTATTTATTGATGTAACTTGGGGATCTGCTGGATCAACATCGGCACGAACTTTGGCGGTAGCTTCCCATGCACAACGGTACTGTGGTGTTGACGTTTTGATGCATTTGACATGTACTGGTATGACGAAAGATCAACTAGCTCATGCACTCCAACAGGCAAAGTCTTGTGGAGTTCACAACATTCTAGCACTGCGAGGAGATCCTCCCAAGGGTAAAAGATCGTGGTTGAAGGGGGATGTTTCTGGAGGTGAATGTGACCGATCCATCGAGTTGGTGAAACTTATTCGAGAACTACATGGTGACCACTTTGGAATAGCTGTTGCTGGACATCCAGAGGGGCATCCGTCATCTGAAAGTCAAGAAGAAGAGATGAAACATCTGAAAGCAAAAATTGATGCAGGAGCTGATATGATTATCACACAATTCTTTTATGATGTTGATGTATTCTTGGCATACGTCAAACGCTGTAGAGATTATGGTATTCATTGTCCAATTCTACCTGGCATTATGCCAATTCAGAGTTTCTTAAGCTTTGTTCGAATGACATCTTATTGTAACGTTTCGGTACCACCTAGTGTTTTGGAACGATTAGATCCTGTCAAAGATGACGATGAGGCTGTAAAAGATATTGGATGTGAGATTGCAGCAGATATGTGTCGAAAGATTCTGTCGACTCCTCTAGAAGAGGGAGGAGTTGATGGTGTACACTTTTATACTCTCAACTTAGAACGCAGTGTGACACGGATTCTGATGAATCTTGGTGCAATTGATTTGGTAACCCCATCACCAACAGCGCTGTCTTCGTCAACATCGACAAATGAAAACAATACATCACAAACAACGCAAAATAGTGACAACCTTCGAGATTCGGTGATTCTAAGTGACTCTGCTCAACTTCGTCCCAAGGAAGATAGGCAATTCCCATGGAGGCCGTCTGCTATGGCAAAACGATCAGGTGAGGAAGTAAGACCCATTAATTGGGCCAACCGTCCCAAGTCATACGTGATGCGAACAGAAGATTGGGATGAATTCCCAAATGGAAGATGGGGTGATTCAACTTCTCCTGCGTTTGGGGAATTATCGGAAGTTTCGCATTTCTACTCATTCACCCTAGGAAATGAAGACGATCGCAGGGCAATGCTGGGGCACAATCCTCAAAATCATCAAGATGTGTACGAAATCTTTGCCCGATATGTGGAGGGTGAAGTCCCTCATATTCGTAAGTTAGTGCTCGTCGTGCTTGTGCTTTGGTGCTTCAATCTTGTTGGCAAGACTAACATCCTTCCTCTTTTTATGCTCCCTCTCTAATGTCAACAGCATGGTGTGAGACACCTCTTCAGCCCGAATCTTACCTAATCCTAAAACAGCTGGCGGCTGTGAACAGAGCGGGATTCCTAACAATAAATAGTCAACCTCCAGTGAATGGGGAGGCTAGCTCACATCCAGTGTTTGGATGGGGTGGTCCAGGAGGTTATGTGTACCAAAAGGCATACTGTGAGTGCTTTGTAAGTCCAGAGAAGGCAAACGTATTGGTGGAGATGGTATCCAATCATCCCACCATGAATCTTTATGCAGTGAACAATTTTGGTAAAGAGCTACGTGTTGGTCTAGATGAAGATGGAGTAACGGCATTAACGTGGGGGGTTTTCCCTAACCGTGAAATCATTCAACCTACTATTTTTGATCCTAACACCTTTTTGGTGTGGGCGGAAGAGGCATTCTCATTGTGGACAAATATGTGGTTGAATCTTTATGAGTTTGATAGTAAAAGCTATGAATTGATTGAAGGTGTTCGGGACACTTTTTATCTAGTTGCAATCATTGACAATGATTTCATGGCTAATGGTGCTGAAGATGGAAAGTCAGGGCTTTGGAATGGCCTTCTACAGGTTGCTAATGTTGACCACTGACTAAATACTGGGTAGGGCCTACCTAATAGGACGGACTCCAGGTAGTGGTAGTGGTGGTGACAGGTGACAGTTATGTTTTAAAGTCGATCATTTTTAGATTCACCAGCTTTCAAATTGTGACGTGAAAGCTAAATAATATATAAACAGATTTTCGCAGAGTATCTTGCGCTTGCCTGTATCCAGATCTATCAGAGATAAATGTGATGGCTGTGCAGTTGAATTTGATGGCTTTCGTACATTACTGGTGGAAATACAAGAAATGTTTGACATGGTGTGACACATGTCTGACGTCCCCACGGGAGAAGTTTCGGAGGAAACAGAAGCACTTTTTTCTGTCTACCGCACGATAGATTTTATTTGTAGGACAACAGCATACCGTTCAAGTTTACAAAGGGCAATCATCAAACCAGCTACCATAGTGTACTAGGTACAGTACGAGTAAAGATCAGATACAGAGAAGCAACTTGGCTTGATATCCACTTACCCGTACCAGGTATTATACTGGTACTAACTACAGTAACTAACTCTGTTCTAAACCTTATTGGGGTAAAGCCTCTATGCTATTTTCTAAGTTCTCGTTTCTGTTTGCGCGTCTTAGTTCTGATGCGCGCGTGTGTTTGTGGTGTTTTTTAGTGTATTTTTTGGTGTATTCGGTTCTAATGCAATTTTTTCGATTGACACATCTTTTGCTATTTCAGTGGTTTTAGTCCTCTTTCCTTCCTTGTTTTTCATTATTAC
>WKLE02000093.1:4774-15933 GCA_014885115.2 Asterionellopsis glacialis
CCCTGTAGTGCTACGTCAAGCGTGACCATTTTGTACGGTTTGAATGTTCGGATCGTCATGAACATATGCTATGCACTACTGCTGACGCGCAATATAGGTGATGTCTTAAATGACAAAGGAACTAAATTAGACTCACTTAAAACTTCAACTTAAAATCTGTTAACTTATAAGCAATTTGGCGGGAAGGACAAGCTTGTATTGCTTTAACAATCAATATTGCCTGTTAAATCTGATCGTGAACTATGTATTCGCGTTTTGTAGAAACGCAAAACAGTCAACAAAAAATAAGCAAGTGATACTGTTATCACACAGGAATCACAAACTAAATAATATCAAACAATAAGGAAAAAGACAGATCATTCATGAGCGGAAAGTATGGTGAGGACAATTGTCCGTCCCATCCGTTTTCTCCGAGTCGCCCTTGTGAAAATAATAGGACCGAAGACGACGAACAGCAAAAGAATTCTACTAAAGGAAGTAATGATGGTGATTCGATCACTAACACAACAAAAAGGATTCAGAGTGAGAGCGACTCTGAGGTAAAAACTATTTCAAAAGCACCACAAAAATTTTCGTCCTTAATTCCCGAAACAACAATCCCAGAACCTTTTGTGGCACCGATGAAAGAAAAAGAACATTTGAAGCAAGTTTTAACCTCAGAGATAGTGTCAAAACGTAAACCCACTATGTTCGCAACCAGTACTGTTCATGAAGAAGAACTTGCCTTCAATCACATAATGTCTCATTTTGATGCATCGAGTGCCAACAAAAATGAACCACTTGCTGACATAAATAGAAGTAATGAACTGATTGGGTTACCAAATAATATGATGCAGCAACCAGGTGCTGTAGCTGTTCAGGGTCCTGATTTTAGTCCGGAAATGAAAGAAGAAGAAGGACAAACGAAACAAGCTTTAAACCCAGAGATAGCGTCTGCACGAGAGCCCTCGATTTTAGCAACCAGTGGTTCTCGTGAAGAAGAACTTCATTTAATTCCTGTACAATCACCTTTGCCGGATTTGGTTGAAGGTGCTCGTGAAAGATTCAAAGAATCTCGATTCAACACACCAGGTGGTGTTGATAGAACTGAACTACTCTCGGGAAATGACGGAGAAACAGAACCGACAAGGTTACCAAATGATATCATGCAGCAACCAGGTGCTGTAGCCGTACAGGGTCCTGACTTTCGCCCGGAGATATCTACTATGACCATCATGATCGGTGCTGATGACGATGGCGACCTAACTTTGGTCGATAATTATTCTTCATCGAATGGAGAAAGTACTGACTCGGGAGAAAATTTTATTGTTGCTGCTGAAATTGCCCCAGATATAGTCTCAGCAGAAATTGTTCAGGATGAACAGGTAGCCGGGAATCGTATACGTCAATTGGAAGATGAGTTGAGGGAGGCAAGACAATTTCCGCATAAGGATGAGAAGGAGGCACAGGAGCAGCAGCATTGTTTCAACAAGAGATTTCCACAAGGATGCCGCATTTATTTCATTATTACAGTTGTTTGCGTAGTTATAACTGCCATTATCATCTTCCTTGTTACGAAAGACAGCAATAGTGCAAGCAGTGAATCTAAATCTAAATCATCGTCGGCGCCGTCTCCGACCCTTGTTCCTACGTCAACATCAACACTTTCACCTACAATGACGTGCAATTTGTGTCCAGAAGGCGAATTTGTGACAAACCGCAATCACACACCCGGACTATACAATATGACTTGCTTTGAACTAGAGGAACAACGGATACAATGTGACACCCAAGAGGACAGCATTCGAAATAATGTAGCAGATGAATGTGGATGTGCACCTGCATGTCCGGGCGGAAAACCATTTCCATATCCAGGTGTTGTCTTACATAGAAACCAAACCAAACAGGTTAGTTTGACCTGTAGTGAGCTGACTCCCGGCATCTATTCTGGAAAGCTACAATATGGATACCTTGCATACGAGAAGTGCAGATGTCAAGTATCGGAAGATTTCTGCAAAAAAAAATTACTATGGTAGGAACCGCTAAATCTCCTGATTATACAGATACGGTCTTTGAGTACCACCGGAAGACTCTGTTGAACCGTTGTCGTCGTTCTGACTGCAGCCTTTGCGAGGACAAGAAAGTAGTTGGGTCCCCTGATATAGAAATACCTGACAAAGGTTATACATGTGGGGCTTATGAAGAAGTTGTATCAAAGTACAGTTCCTGGCAATGTTCCATGGAGAGTGCATCTATATCTATGACTGCTAAATCCTGCAACTGCTCGGTTCCCGTTCCCGTATGTAAGATCTGCCCAGAAGGACAAGTCGTAGTAGACGAAGAAAAATGTAACAGTGTCTTTATAGAAAATTTCAACCCCACTAACATATCCGACTGTGAAGTTTTTAGGGAATTTTGCCAAGGGTGTAAAACTCGTACATGCCCTGACGGAAAGCCCTTAAAGCAGACTGATCTTCCTATCAATCTAACTTGGTGGGGCACTCTATCAACTATGGATATAATGACTGGCAAAGAATTGAGTGAAGACCTTCTTTCACAAGTATCTCAGGATGAATACAACAACTACCTCCTTTACTGTGGATGTGATGTAGACACCCTTGAGGAAGACAATGGGAACCCTTGTAAGTCAGATATTGAAGACGTCGGCATTATCGACGTCAACAATGCCGACGCCAACGATGACTGTGGTCCGAACACTAGAGACTCAGACTATTTTGATGTCAGCATCGAAGATCACCTTGGGTGTTCTGGTATATGTGAAAATGGAGATCCTCTTGATCCAGATTACTATGATACAATTGTCAATGATGAATGGGGCACTTGCAGCGATCTTGCCTTGTGGGCATCATATTATGCTACAAACACATTCGGTGATGACTTTCAGCAAAATTGTGCTGGTTTCCACTACTACGGTAATAAAGTGTGCGGTTGTAAAACAAACAACACTGATCATTGTGAGATATGCGAAGATGGATCTCCAATGAATCCTGACCCTGATAATGCACTTATTTGTACTTTCTTTGCTGGTCTAGCATATGCTATTTCACCCGAAAATCAGTTTTGTCGTTCCTACCAAGAGTGGGGCCTTTATTGTGGATGTGATAATCCTATTGCAGAAACAGAGGCATGCCGACTGTGTGGAGAAGTCAGAGATGAAACACTTCTCCCTAAACCTGGTGCTGTAGAAAGAAATGGGTACTTTGGTTCTGAAGAGAATCCTTTTCCGTGTATTGGGTATCAGATTACTGATGAGTCGTGGAATATGATTCGTGAGGAATTTCTCTCTTGTGAAGACAGAAGGAGTGTGACAAAGGACCAGTCATGCTGTAGTGTTCTCGATCCCTAGAGAGAAGATGAGTTTTTTGAACGGTAACTGTGACTTCCTGCTTTTTAGTTAGTCAATTATGTGCTCTCCTTGTAGTGTACGTACCGCAAGTGAAACTTGTTGAGTACTGAATATTTACAATCATTTATTTTATTATCATTAGAGTCACCGTAGAGATAAAAGGAATGAGAATTATTTGTCAAGTAGTACAGTCTACTTAGTTTGGTTTTTGAATGTGACAACGCTTCGCAAGAAAAAGTTTCGCCGTTGAACTAGGAGAAAGGTGATCGACAGATCCCATGCCACTTCTTATTTATATTTTCTTTAAACATCAATGTCTCACAAAAATTACAGTCTGTTTTTAATGCCATTATTTGTTGGTGTTGTTCATCGGCGACAAACGAATAGGGCTAGTAAATCCTAGACTGTACTAGAATGGCAACAACCGACTACAAAGGCTAATACAGTACAACACCCGCCCTCAAATGACCTACCCAAATTTTGTTCAGAATATTTATAATCTACAGGTACTAGCGACGTCCTGCTATTGTCCCGGATACGACTACCATGGTTCCTATGTCAGGAAAAGACACAAATCGAGGTAAATTTCGTGCATAATTGAATGCACCGTGCATAGCAAAGTGATTTGATTGTTGATTGTTGTGTTTGAAAAAACTATAGAAACTATGAACGATAGTCAATTTAGGGCCAATTGCCCATATTATTTCATCCAACGTTAGCCTGAAAAACCAGTCGATATTAAAATGTAAAACAAGATGAGGGTTATTCTTCATGTTGGTGGCTCTCACGGTTTGTGTCGAGATCCTCTTGTGCCGTGTAACAAGTAACGACGAAACACAAAACGTCGCCTTTTTATCTTCGAAGCAAACGGGCTGTCCCGCAGCGAATTATCCCACCAACAACCATGAACAAAATTGTATTCTAGTCATTACTCAAAAAATGCATTTCATCCCTCACCAATAGGTCTACCATTATCACCGGTGCCTACACTTTTTTCTTCACCATTTTCTTCTCCGACCGTCATCGACAAAAAGTGGATCTACTGTAGATTGTCGACAGGAAAATTTCCAGCAAAGTCGAAAGAAGACCCTTCCGACTTTTCCCCCTGTAAAATCTACCAGGGCTACGTGAATATGCGTGTCTGTCATTAATGTTGAATATGTGTCATACTCAGACAATACCCGGTATTACGTGAAATGTGTTTTCCTCTCTGTCCTTCTGACTCTGCTCGTCCGTCCTTCTTTTGGGATGTAAAAAAAAAAAAAATTCGCAAGAAATCATAATAACCTATGACGTATGTGCTTGCGCACAATTGCGCATACGAAACTACCGGTGCGCAGTAGAAATATACGAGAAATATATACTGACATTATGTGCACCGTTTTCTCCCTCCACCCCGCACAGTTCGTCTTGCTAGAGCTGCTTTATCCGCGCGTGCTTCTGAGGAGATTTCTTTCGAAGTTTGAAAAAACACGCACGATGCACGATATTGGAGCGCGAACGACACACATGATTTCAAAATGTTCTGATTGGCAAGTTCTTCCGAAAAACACCAAAAAAGAAGAGAAAAAACATCATCGCACAGTACGGTACGGTAGGAGATCCCCTCTATTCTTGGGTGTGTGTGTGTGTGTGTCGTGAGTTCTGCTTGTGTCATTCTTGGAGACGTTCGCATTGTAACGCACGAACCAACCAACCAAAAAAGAAAACAAAAGTACAGCAGGAGTGAGATCTCTCTAGTCTCTAGAGCCGAGTTGAAGCTTTGAGCAGTAAACTCTGTAACGGACAAAACAGTGAGAACAGAACGAGAGAGAGAGAGAGAGAAAGTTTGCTCTCCAAGAGATCGATAAGCCGAATCAAAACCATTCAAGACAGCGACGAAGGCACCATGTCCGAGTTATTCAAAAGTATCTTTGATTTACTCAACGCAATTGTCGAAGTGTATCTTGGATCGGTTATTAAACCATTCTTGATCTTTCATGAACAATTCTATTCCAAAATGAATTCTACGTTACGCAAGGTTTTGGACGATAATAAAGTGCCAACATGGTTTACTGCCAACTTTGTGACGTACGTCCGTACTGCCTTTGTTGTTCCTTCTGTCCTCTTGATTGCATGGGGACATACCATTTTGCCTTCCATCATTGTGCTCTTGGTTGACTTTGGTGACTTTTTAGATGGTGTTGTTGCACGTTACTGGGTTGACATGAAAAAGAAAAAGGAAGAAGAAGGCTCTTCTGGTGATTCCAAGTCATCTCCACCAGGTGGATCGGATGATGATAGTTATGGTATGTCGGTTTTGTACATGCGACGGTTATTTGCGTCTATGAAATTGCCTTGAACTAACTGTTTCTTTTCTTGTTGCTGCTGTTTTCATTTTTATTAGAGGTTGTAATGACTGGATCACCGCAAACAATTACGTCATGGACCATGAATGGACGCAAAAAGGCTTATGGTGGATTTGTAGATGCTGTATGTGACAAGGCCTTTGTGGTACCCTGTTGGTTGTGTCTGATGCCCAGTGTTGGTGCTAGTTCGCGACTTCGTGTCCTTCAATACGTTACCTTGTGGTGTTTGATTTTCGCAGAATCATCATCTACCGTCATTCGTTTCCGTGCCTTCTTTACCTCTAGTGGTGTTGCTCCACCAGCAGTCAAGGGATTAGACTTTTCAACCAGTGCTGTCAAGGTACGTGTATGCATCTCCTAGACAATGTGGTTTCGTAGTACATTTACGCTTGTCATTTCCATTCTATCATCACTCATGGTATCATTCCTACTGCTTATTGCCACGATCCTATCATAAACTTCATAGGCCGATCACATTGGCAAGGCGAAACAAACATTTGAAATGGTAGGTACCGCATTATTTGTATTACCCTACATGAGATACCTTGGATTGCTTCTTTTATTTTGTGCTGTACCGCTCGCCTACGAATCGGTACGTCGCAAGGTGAAGAAACGTGTCATGTACGTCGATGGCATGGCATCCATGACATCCACAGGTGAAGTTGTTTTTGATCATCGTACACTTAAATTTTGGATGCAAATCAAGGGTATGGGTTCCAAACTTATTGTAGGCGTACCTGTCAAAAGTGGTGACATGGTATTGAATGCATGTGCATCACCCTCCGTTGACGAAGTTGTGGCAGAGGCTCCACGCAAGGTGGATTTGATGTTTTTAGAAAAGAATAACATCGATTTTGTGGTAACCGTACCTGGACAAGAGAGATTGGCGACGGAAGAAGTTATTGGTTCGAATAGATGCCTCATGATAACAGAAGACGGAAAAACTGTACAACCTATCAAACCCAAGGAACCTCAAAAGCAAGAATAATTTTCGAGAGACGCGAAAAACTCAATTGGAGTCCTCCAGCTATACCGAAACATTCTTCTACCTTTTTCTTTGGGAGGACGAAATAATATGATGCGAACTGTGTGTTTGTAGAGAAGACATGGGAACAAACCGAAAACAAAGCAATAAAGAATAAACATATATGTTGCAACAAAACAAGACGAGACAAATCAGATCAAGTTAAGTAACACGAAATAAAGTTTTGTTGCAACATACAGTATTGTATCTCTCTTTCTATTACATTTGAAGATTAAAACACAGACATCCTAGCAGTTGCTGTCACTATACTTAAAGAAGAACAGGTGGATTTATAACAAAGTTGTTGTGTCTCATCTGTTTAAAACCTGTCCCTCCTCAGCTTCAGGTGGTGGTCTCCAGGTGACAGTTCCAGTTTGTGTATCAAGGAAGTAGGGGATGCCACTGCCTTGCTCAACATGCTTTTCCCATCGTGGTTTAGCTTTAGTTGTAACGTTGGTGGTACTGGGACTGTTGGCCGCAGACGAAGCTGCAGCATCATAGTCTGCTATTTGTCTACTGGTAGACAACAACGAGGATGGCGAGGGCGTCTTTGGTGCTGTTGGCAGCCCACCATTTGAAGATTTGCCATCAGTATTAGCTTGTTCGCTAGCAGAGGGAGAAGATGCCGTGTCAAACTGGTGTTCTGGTAATGGGTTATCACCACCATTATTTGTCAAACCATACATGATGCTTCCGACTGTATCAACAAATTCATCAGAGGTCATTGTATGCTCTCTGTCTTCCTCTGGTATTTCTTCATCGTCGTCATCGTCAGAATCATATTCATCAATCGTTTGTTTCCATGTCCACAATACCCACAGAAATAATGGTGCCAATGATAAAACAAAGTAAACTTGTGGGGGAACAGGCTCTGGTCCAATTTCAAACTCTTTTTTTAAATCTATAGGTAACACTTGTATAGGTATAGATGCCCTGGCCATATAACAACCGTGAGGATGCGATGAATTGTCCGGTATACGATCGTATACACTTGTAGAATGAAGTAATCGACTTTCAGCAAGTTCTTCCGGGTAACCACACTCAGACCCACCCATACCATCATAAATAGTTATGACAAGAGTATCATTGCCGGTTTTTCCACTCCAAAAGTAAATGGTGGATAAAATCTTGTTTAAATCGGCTGGTAATGCCATAAATGTCATATTGTTGTCATGCAGAACATTTCCTCTACAACGCCAATAACTATAATCCCGTTCGGCGCAAGATTGAGAGTCAGTCAAGTCAATATAGTTTGGATCTAACATCATTCGGCCATGTGTAGTATTGATAACAACTCGAACTCGGTCTACATACTCATCTGGGTCTATCACTTTAATACCTCGAATAGGAACTCTCATTCTACAATGTCGGTTTGAAAAGGTCCCGTTCTTGATTGCACCGTAACTACAGGCCGTATTGTTCCATACAAAGGTGCGTGCATATGCCACCCTATACTTCTTTTTGGTCGGCACAATTATTTGGGGTCGATCATTGACATTCACTACGCGAATTTCTTGCCTTGCATTTCCTGATGATGCTATGATCCTACCGACATCATCAAAAACTATAACCCTGTAGGAGATAGTAACTGATATTCTAATACTGTTCCAGTGTGGGTAATTGAAAAAGTCTTGTGCTGGCTTGAAATGAATTGGTAGATTTTTATCGTAGGGAGGGTAGACTTTCTGTTTAAGGATGCTACCAACTTCAATGCGAGCCATTGGATTATTCTCATCATAAAAGATACCATGAATGTGCGGAGGAAGACCAGTGATTTGGAATGATATATTTCTGTTTCTACCAGAAAAATCAGCACCATGAAGTAAGACATCAGTAGGAGTATCTTCTAGAACAACAAAAGGGTTCTCAGGACCAGCTGGATTAACGATCAATGATGAAACCACTAGAATTTTGAATGTCGATTCAGCAGACAAAGCACCTTCCCAATCATAAAATTTATATTTGAAAGAATCAGATATTGTTGTTCCGTCCAAGCCTACCAAATCCTCTGGACCCGTGTATCTGTACCCAACATGGAAAAATGGACCTTCACCATCCATTGTAATGTTTGGCTGCGCGGAATCAATTATTTCGTCATAAATGATTCCTAAATACGAACGCTCTGCATTCGAACTTGAACGCCCACAAGCATGCACAGGTATATGCAAGTTGCCATAACGAGGAAAAGCCGTGAAGATTATACCTCCTATTAGATGTCCATCAATATCTTTTCCTTCAAGAGAGATGAGAGTGGAATGATTCACTCCAGTCGGTATAGTTGTATTGCTTGGATCTGTCACAACTATTGGAGGATCGTTGACAGGAGAGACATAAACTGATACCATCCCCACATTGCAGTGGTCAACAAAGCCATCTTCCAGTTTATCTGACATATAAGTTACACAATACCTAAAATATGCATATGGTTCAGAAAAAGAACCGTAGGCGTCTTTTTCTGGAATCACATAAATTGACGAGTTCATCAACTTCTCATAATTGTCGACGACTGGAATTCCGTCTGCATGATATATCACCGCTGTATGGAAAGGAATTGGTTCAAGAATATATATGCTGACTTCTTGTGGTTCATTTATCCCTGAGATATTTTGCGACTTCTGTAACCTGTGAACATCCCAATCGAGCGATACGGCTTTGAGATCAATCATCTGGAGATCATGAGCCTCTGTAGTAACGTTTCTGTAACTATCATACCATATTGGTTCGTGTGATCCGGCAACTAATTCTGCATCTTCATTTAGGTGAACGTCAAAATCAAAGGCAACTGGGTACGAGGGTGGAAGTCCCACAGCAAAATTTTTTCTCACGTCCGCTTTTGAAAGAACTCTGTCATATATGGCAAATCTGTAAATCGTACCAGGCCAAACACCCGAACGGGTATATCGATCTTGTTGAGTTGTGTAACTGTCACCAAAAACTTGAATCATATAGTCTGAATGCCAATGGTTGAATTTTGGATCCAGGCTCGCATCCCATTCGTGATTGTAAGGATTTGACTGTCCATTCATGTACGCATTCTGATTTTTATTCGTAAGAGTAATGACCAGGTGGACTAGTTGATTCTCTTCCAAGGGAAATGCCACAAGGGACGGATTTCTGCAATTAAAACCCGTTTCGCTACTACTGTAATGTATCTTCAAAAGTGAACCGCTCTGAGCTATCTGAAAGTCAGCTTCTTCATGTTCTCCACAAGTGCTTTGCTCCGATGTTACCGACCGGAGTTTATTGCCGAGGGTGAAAATGGGATTGCCTGACACATCAGAATTAGTTTTGTGAGGTTTGAACCACAGCTCAAAGCTAACCCCTCTTCCAGAATGTTTCAGTTGTTGGAGGAGGGCCGTGTTATCTTTGTTAGTACGTAGGATTGGTGATTTTGGGATTGAATTCCTTGAACTTTCGATTCCCACACCTCCTCTCGAGCAAAGAGTATGGTTATGATCATTCCTCACTAAGGAAGTGCGGACTATGCTAGCACCAACACGGTTAGAGAAAGATCCTTTCTTGCATTGATTTTCTGTAAAATCGAACCTCACTAATTCTCCAGGAACCCGAGTCTCTTCTTGTTTAGCGTGTGATGAATATAGAAGACAGAGCAGGATTGTTATGGTATGAAAGACATTCATTATGGAAGCACAAAATAATGTGATCAACATTCACAGCTTTTTTCCCTTACTCGTTTGAGCGGTTTGCTTTTCATATTATTTGAACATGTAAACAAACAAGATTCGTAATATATCTGTCGTCGCGCAATCAACAAAAGTTTTGAAATTCGAAAAACATCTCTTGAAATTTGAAATTTTGGATTTCTCGCACGCAGAAAACCGTTGGGGATCAATAATGGAGTAAATGGTTCTATCCGTTCTAGCCATAGTTGGGTTGCAAAACCGTAGCAAGTGCAGTACATAGTATGGGTACTACATGAATATCAGAAAACGTATATGTCATATGTAAGGATCATTAGGTACTCCATAAAACAATTACCGTAGACTCGTACTCATACCTGGTATAAGTCTTCGAGGTACTGTACCCGTACGATAAATGTAAATGGCATCACTGTACCCAGTTACTCGTACCCGGTTCCCAGCTAGCTACTGTACCTTGTAGGTCCTGTATAACGGAATTTTATGGTCACAGTAGGTAGGACAGTTGGTAGGACCCAAAGGCATCTAAAAAGGCTTTAGTCATCTGAATTTCTGAAATTGTACCTTACAGACAGTATTCATGACAGAAATAACTTCCACGTTGTCTACATACAAAAAATCCCTTTTACAAGAAAAGTCCTACCAGCTAATGTACAGTACATAGTAAATACCGATACAGTACCTGTACCAGGTACGCCAGATTAATCGTATGTACCTTGTACCTGTACCATAATTCTGTCTTGAACACTACTACGTAGTCTACATGGTACTGTACCTGTACC
>WKLE02000093.1:15978-84798 GCA_014885115.2 Asterionellopsis glacialis
GTACAGGGCATATATTTTTGATTCGAGTGCCGGAGCGGTAGAATCCATAAAAAATATTTCTCGTTCACAACGATTCTCAATAATTATGGGTTCTCTCATTATTCTTATGCGAATAATTGGCCCTCATAAACCAAGAACAAAAAAATGGTATGACTGCATCAAGACGAAAGGTTGTTGGTTCTGGTCGTGGTCAGTCGTTCGAAATGGTCGAAAGCAGCTTTTTCGTTAGTTATTTTTTTCGCATGGGTCATTTCTATGTTTGATCGGAGTAAGTCCGTTAAGTAAGGAGATTTTGCTATTAGCGATATCTCCACGATTAGAAAGCCTTCATTAATCATAAAAATCGTATTTTTAAGACCAAGCATGCTAGATCAGCTACAGCAGCTGTACTGTAACTTTACGGGACTGTTCTGAACCGTACTGCAAATTTCTGTTCATTTAGTCCTGGTTCTCATCGAAGTTCTTAGTTACCTAGAGAGATACTCTCGTTAAAGAAGTAAAAACAAAATTTTCTAGTCGCTATGTAAGTTTTCAAGAAATAAGTAAATCCTTGAACTAATAATCAAGCATTTTTACATTATAGTAGAAGAAGATGCTTCATCTCAATTATGGTCATTATTGTGTTATTTCAGAATTTTACAACTGATGGTCAGAATTGTACTCGTAAAACTCCTACGAAAGAGTCATTTGTTTTCTTTTCTTGCGACATCGGTGACTGTTGCTCGCAATTCTTTTAAACTCGTATGATACTTTCATCAGGTCTCATAAAAACCAATACAGAACTTTTTCAGGCTTCCGGCACTCACCGCAATCACTCTTTATCAAGACCAGACCTACTAAGAAGCACTTCAACGCCCATTAAAATCCATCTCGTAAGTAGGAAACCAGGAGTTGCAATCATTTTCATTTCCTTTGATTTTTCTCTTTTGCTCATAGCTTGCTTTTTCCTTCAATTGCAGCAAATATAAAAAATATCTTCTGCAGTCATGACTCAAGATCCTTCTTCGACTAACATGGGTGCGCTCAACTTCCTCATGGACGCGCAAAAATCATTCTACGAACAATTGTGCGTTTCTCAGGCCGAAGAACGCCAGCGACAGGAACTCGAACGGAAGCATCGAATCCTTGGTTTAACAATGTCATATCATTCCAATCACGAGCAACATCAGCAATACCAACAGCAGCAGTACGAGCAGCAGCAAACGCTCCTTCCAGCATTTCATTCTCATCCTGATCATCATGGTTCTGACGAGATCTTGGATGCACTACTACAATATGAAAACACTGACCTTGAAAGAAGTCAAGATTTCTCCCTGTTCCCCATCGATTCATTGGAACAAGACGATTTGATTGAACCAGTAAATCATACTGTATCAAGTAGTGATCGTCCTTTACTTCGCAATAGCAGGTTGCGAAGAGCTAGTCTTGATTTTCTTGCAAGTATGTTTGAAAACGATGATTCACTCAATAGGCTTTTGGGTGAAAGCGAAGAATGTTTGATTCCAGACAGAACAGAATCGAATTCTATGACTTCTCCATCCAAATTAACAATACCACCAGCTGTTCCAATGAAGAGTAAGATTGCCACTGAAACAATATTATACAATCAATTGTTGGCCCTGCAGGAGGCTATGGAAACAACTCAAGGAAGTCAAGAGAAGCTCCATGAACTTGATACTGAGATGGGACTAAAGAAGTCTCACTCTAGAACCATGAGATCTTCATTCCAGTCAAGAAAGAAACTGATCAAGAAGCACAAAAAGGAAACAAAACGGCTGGCTCCTAGAGTAACTGTCTTGACAGGATCATTGCCAAAAATGTCTTACAACAAGAAGCCAATCAAGCCATGTAAAACTCTTAATAAGGAAATTAAATTTTTGCCATCGAATGGAGCAGTTATCATTCAGAATCCTTTGAAGCAAACGCATGCTCCTCATGCAGCATGAAGAAAAAACTTGAAAACAATACTTTATCACGATCAACATCAATTCGTCTATAGTATATTTAGGATTTAGCTATTTAAAAAATATAAAACTCAATTGTTAAAGATTTTACTTTAGGAAAACACATATTTTCATGTTATAACTTTCCTTTATTTCTATTATTTTCACATAGAACTTGTCAAGAACTACACATGTGTTTTGTGATTCTTTTATGTCGGGATGTTGGAATGCTTCTGTCGCACGTATCATTTGATCTCTCACATTTCGTGTCTGATGTCCTGCTTGGTAAAGATATTTCGCGTTGTCCTGCGTAGTTTAGACTAAAAATAGTTAGTTGGAAAATGTCTGAAAATTTAGAACTGTTGCAGGGACTCTGCAGTTTAGGACTACACAGTTGTGCGTGTGTGTGTGCTACTTCTAACAGTTGGTCCTAAAGTATGGAAGGTCCCACAAGCGCACAAGGAATAGGACTACTACTAACCCTGGTACACGACGCTGCTGAGTCGAACGTAGGTCCGAAGGTCAAAAAAGAAAGCATAGCCATGACGAGCACATGCACGGTAGGTCCTAGTCCTAGAGGACGAGGAATGCCCATCCTCAGGTCCCAGGTAACTTAGTCTATGGCACTATGGCACTGGCACTGCACTCTTCACGGTATTCCAAAGTCCCGGCAAAAGTTTTTTCGTGTAGTAAACGTCCCAGACAATGTAGGTATATACTGCATTGGGGGGGATATTTATGAAAGTCTTCACACAAAATATTTCTTAGAAGACTCTAGAGCGCTTTTCCTCATTCTGCACGAATATTTAAGTAAAAACAGAACAAAAACACCCACCCCAAATATTTCCTTCGTTGGCAGGTGTATTACTACAACTGAACCAACTGTGCAAAATTACAATGCATTCTAAACAACGATTTCGAAAAGGGAAAGAACTCAAATTTTCTAGATGCACACTATCTCGAACAACTGAGATCATCAAATATAAGATATCTATGGCGAGATGTAGTAGCAGGAATGCGACGCAAGCATCAGCAGGACTACATTAGGTAATGCTCGTTCCATCCGAGTTGAGTACCACATGCGTTGTTACATTAAATATTTTTTTTACTGGGCTACTTGGAACAAAGAAAGTGTAATTAGTACGACCGCAAATGCTTATCAGCTGGCGTAGTTTACCTGTTATCCGACCTGATATAATTACTCGGTGCTTTAAAAATAGGGTATGTATCAGAAAACCAAAATGTCTAGTGGCATCTTTGTGTGCCAAGAAAATTTTATAGTCCTAATTGAACGAAAGAAAGTTCTTTTGATAGTCCTAATGAAAAAGAACGTTCTCCATGTCAAACGTGGCAAAGAATGATTGAATTTCGGAACATCTTTCATAAATATGATATCACTACGTGTTATGCTGACGGAGAAAATATTATTACAAAAAAGGGGGAAAATGCCTGAGCAGTTTAGGTTTGCGGGACAATTTCAGAATAAAGCTGTACCTGGAACTCACTACAACAGCAATGGTACTTGCTGGATCTCCAAGCAAATGTAGATGACCAATCATTTGGAGTTACATGCATCTAAACGATTGTTGGCAGATTTACTTTCACAGGTTCGTATCCGGTATTGGCTAACTTAACGATTGTTGTTATTGAGCTCATGCGTTAAATCGACACTCCATCGTAGAACAAAAAGCCTTTTTTAGCTAAACATAATTTTTTTTTAAATTCAGTATCTTCGTAGAGATGACCATTATTTGTAGTTGTCACTGTAGACCTATTGGAGGTTTTAACCGTGATAGAGGTAATCGATAATCTGATTGTTCTCTGACATCGCAGATGTCAATTTTCTTCAAGTTGAATTTTCTCGTATCTTTTTACGGCCTTTGTGGTACGATAGAATGACCTCGTCGTTTAGAAAACTGTCATACTCCCAAGTGTCGTAAATGGGCTACTGACTTTCTATCAATGTGATGAAATTTGACGATCAAAATCTGTAGATTCACCATTGACAGAAATGTCGGAAATAGCCCGAGAAATATATTCTATACAAAATTCTGTAAATTGCACTTGTAAACATTTGTTATCGATAGAAATTACGACCAGATTTCGAAAAGGATATTTAACGAGAAATGTCAGGTTCTTAACAATACAAAAAAAGAATTCAGGGTATCGGATTAGTGCGCATAAAAAAGGGTTTTTCAGAAGTTGTACTATTAAAGAAGGTACAAGACATACAATACTAAATTTTTTTTTATACTACCTGGGATCGCTTCACAACAATGCGAACTGGTCCTACCCACGTAATAAATGACCGGTACCTTTAACCATTCGTTGCTAGGTACCATTTTCCATGGAAGCTACCTTCATTGAAGATACGTTTGCATAATAGAACTAGGAACACTATGAATCTGATACCTGGTACAATGTATTTAACAGTAGTACTCTAGTGCAAAGAGGTACCTGGTACCGGTTAGGCAATAGTATCAGGTACCTGTACAGGTACATGTAGATTTAGCACTCAGAAATTCTAGACTTTCTTTACGTCATGATACAAAGTAGGACTAGGATTTACAGAAAGAGCGACTGACAACAAAACTAGGACTAGGATTCAAGCAAAGCCGGGTTCAAAATCACATCTTGTTTCGAGATCAGAAAGCGACACTTACTGCATTTCGTTACGACTTTAATAGTCATTACCATCCTATCCCCATTTCCCGTGTCGTGGTTCAAGGGGTAAAGGTTCGCTTTTCGGTTGGATGGAGACACACCGTCCTTAAATTATTCTTTGCAAAATTGAGACTCTTCCATTCATACAATTTTTTTGGGACACCAAAAGTTGTTGAAAGTTGAAATTAATTAAAAGATAAAGGGAAGCAAACGTTCTCAAAGAAAGCAAACATACTATGAACTGTGGTCCAAGTCCTTGGCTTAACAGCAATGGAAAGAGCAATACTCGAGAAGATGGCTCTACACACATTTCAGAAGAAGAATATACCATTCAATCCATTCTAGCGTCTCAACAAGAAATTTATCACAGGATCCAAAATCTCGAAGCTGATTTAACGAAACAAATCGAGCAAAGAAATACACCTTCAAGCACTTTGGTGGTTAATGAAGACGAAAGCATTGGCCAAACTGCGCTTGCTGGTGTTTGCGATGATTTGGGGTCAATCGCTTCTTCAACGCTGAAGGATATGTGCGAATCTTCCTGGTCTGGATCAGTGGATACAAAAAATTGTGATGATGCTACATGGAGTGATTCTCTTCATCATAACGAAGTTCCATTTCAAATGATGAAACGCAAGAGAAGTACTGATCATCTAACTTCGTTCAACGATAATTATGATACCTCAGGAGTTCCTGTTGTCTATGAACACAGAAGAGCTAAGCGAAGAAGAAGCACACTGAACTTTCTTAAATACTTGTTTGATGATGATCCCAATATCAATATACAAGACCATCATCAACCATATGAAGAGAAAAGAAACTTAATAATACCTTCCGAAAACCAAGCCAACTCTGCTGTTACGAATACCGATTTGGCAGCAAGTGTTCATCCACCTACTGATCACGGCGGTCAGATTGAAGGTGCCCAGCATATCCAAAGGGAGGAAACACTTCAGATGAAGTATCTTGATGAAGATCATCATGGCTATCACCAACAAGAAACTGAAATTGACTGTGAACCTCTTGATTGTTCTTGTCACGATGTACAAGAAACTGTTTGTGATTTCCGAACAAGACTTGCGTACCTGCAAAGTTCAATAGAACAATCACTTATTACTCAGCAAGATTTAACAAATTGGGATAAGTCGATGGGATTGAAGAAGTCGCATTCAAAAACAATGAGATCTACAAGAAAATCGCGTGCCAAGGTAAAAAACTTTCTTAAAAAAACCTTGAACAGTTTACCACGCAATGCTCCGAAAGCCCGTAAAACAGAAATTGCTGAGGTATGTCATGATGGACTTACTACTAATGGAGTAGACAGTCCTGCTGCTCTGCAGATCGAACCTGAAATGCATTCACAAGGACCAAAGGCAGCATAAATTGAAAGAGAGAGAACAAAAAAGAGAAAGACCAAAACTTTAAAATTAAACTATACGAAGGATACATTAAGCAAAGTCATAGAAAAGAATAAAAATATACAGAAGGAACTAAAAGAGAGAAAACGAAGACAATTCATGTTATCTAATATACTATTGTAAAAAATATTTTGTACGTAAACGAAGAGTAAACAATAATATGTAAAAATGCTTGGAAAGGTTCCAACCCTCGCTAATTGCTGCTCTCCACAGCAAGTTTTCATCATCATTGCATTAGCCCAAATTTTGCATGCAGTCCCAACAAAATCTCTTCCCCTCGATCAATTATCAGTTTTCAGTCACGATCGTGTCATAATTAAGGCCCTGCTTCGCACTTCTCGTTTTGTGAATTTTTTGGGGGGGCGGTTCACCACGGGAGCATTGGTTCGGGGTTAGTTAGGGGTTGGGTGTGCAAGCTGTCTTACCTGGTAGGCCTACTTTAGCTTCGGACAACCAAGTCCAAGATGCCGATGTCGTAAGACAATATTATGTACAGGTACCTGGTAAGTGCATTACCGTAACATGCCTCACTTTGTTTCTATGCTTCTACTGGAAGCATCAGGACGACGGACGAAGAAGTCATGTCGTAAGAAAAGAAACAAGAAAATAGAATTGAGTACCGCCTGAGTACCGTGCTGTTAATAATAAAGACACTGGAACTCAATTTGTCTTGATTTTTCCGAATTCTGTGTACATTCTTCCGGCATGTGTATCCATGCCACGTAACTATTTCATGTAGGTTCTGGTACGTAGTGCATGAATAATACGGTAGCTGCGCCGGTGGTTTTGTCTATCAAGTTTTCTATGTAATACACAAGGTGAATTAGACAGGTCTGTTTTGTATGAATATTTTTTGTGCACGGTGCTCATCTGGTGTACCAGGTATAATAGTCCTTGAGGAATAGGTTTATTCTACTACTAGCGACCTTCGGTCTGTCCCTCTCTTCTCAGTACTACCAGGTAAACAGTAAACAGACAATACCCTGGTACAGGTAGGCTGTCTGTTTGTTGAACAAGAAATAAAACACCCTGTACTCCCTAGCAATCAAAGAATACCTGGTAGTTGCTATTTGCCCCCATCGATTACTAGAGGGAGGAGTGAAAATATCCTCTTTCGCTCGACTTGGCTCTCTAGGGCAAGACCAAAATAGACTGTATCTCATCCTTTAGGTGTAGATCAGGAAGGCGTAGTTCTGACAGCTTGTTTTATAAACGAAAATATTAAGAAAAGTATAGAGCGCTAGTTTCTTGAAGTTGACACAAATCACCCTCATCTGCAATCGAGTTGTGACATCCAAATATCAGCCAGGTCATATTAATAGAAACCTGATTAACTATGGTGTAAACAAATACCCACCACGTCTACAATGTGTCATGACGCTTCGAATATGAATATTTCTATTTCGAACAGGAAGTAAACTTTAAGAAACAACCATTATTCTACTTGTACAAAAGATTTTTATGCCTACTGTAGCGGAGAAAAAAAAATTGCCTTGTTCTACCAAAAATCAATAGAAGCATTTTCTCTAGACGTGTATACAATGAAATATTCCAATGAAAATGAAAAATATTCACAACAACTCCATTTTTGCCCGAAGCTTTTGAATATGGTGTTTGCATAATTAAGTTGGCGAAAGAGTACCAACGGGTGTGTTGATATTTGTGGTTGATGGCTCCTCGGTGGGTTGTGAATCTTCGTCCTTACGCAAAACGGAAAGAACAGCTGATATCACAACAACCGCAAGACCAATAACAAGTACAAGAGTAATAACAATCTTACGAGCCATTGGATGTTTGTTTGAAGCATTTTCTTTTTCTGCTGTCTCCAATGCTTCTTCAAGTTCTTGGATACGTTCTTCAGCTATATGCGCATCTGGTACAATTTCAGCCGGCACAACATCAGGTGAAATTTCTGCAGCAATAATGAGGTTTCCTTCTTCAAGAATAGTATCATTCCTCTCATCATCAAAGTCTGCAGATTCAACCAGTGGTATGCGCCCTTCTTCCATAGCCTCCCCTTGGAAATTAGGACCATGTACAGGAATTGCTCCTGGAAGGTGAGCAGCATTCTCTTCATGTCTCTCGTGGTGGGCAGTGGAGGGTTCCTGATCTTGAGGGAAATATGATGGTTTAGAAGAAGAAGATTTCTTCGTATGATCTTTTGAATATGTTACAATTACTTCGTCCTCCTTGCCAGGTTCTGGATCTTGTAGAAAATAGGATGGTGATATGTTTTTTCCTTCCTTATAGAACGACATACCAGCATCATTGGAGGTACTTTTAGTCTTGAGTTTCTCAGATTGTACTACTTGTAACCAATTGGCGGCTGCTTCTTCTTCTTTGACCTTTTTGCAATCGGTGAATGTGGCTGTAGTAGTCGAATGTGGCATTGTTCTCTGAGAAAATTTCGCAGGGGATGTTTCTATGCTTGGAGCATGCGTTGGCGCAGTGGGTGCTTTTGTTGTAATGTGATCACCACCTTCCCCATACCTTCCCTCCATGTGTGATAAATCTGTGGATGTACCCACTATTGCCACAACTTGGTTATGGTCTAATTTCTGTCCTTTTTGCTGTTTGTCATCGTCTTGGTGTGGATGACGTTGTTCATGACGCGTCACACCTTCGCTCTTGCATTCTTTTTCAAAAAGATGATTCTGTTCCGTCATGTTTCTATAAGCTTTAGATACAATACTTATCGGTATGCTACTATTGCCTTTTTGTGATGTTTAAATGTAGTTTTGAAGTGCCTGTAACGATGAAAATCAAGTTCACGCCAGCATAGGAGTCTTTATACGCGCGTCCGTGGTCTTGTCGGTGTGTCATAATATAACACGATTGCTCCTGTAGGTCGGTATAAGGAAGAAAGGTGTTGTGAAACATTGCAATTACAAACATCGAAAGGAACAAAAGAAGTGCAAACACTGGAACTGCTAGTAAATAGGACTACAAACTTCTGTGAATGAGAAGCAGAGCAAATAACGAAAAACACAGAGAAGACGGTTGCGGTTCTCATTTTCCCCAGATGTCTCTTTACCAATTTTGTGTGTGTATTGGACAAAAAAAACAGATCTACAAAAGCATCAAATACAAGGGATAACGATATTGTTGATCCAGTACGCGTACAGACTTTTTCACAAGAACAGATGCAAGTTCGTGGGAATGTTAAATTATGAAATGATAAAAGTATGCAGCTACACTTATGTATACTAGGTCCTAGATGTATTTCAGCATTATTGTCGTCGTAATCATAATCTTGATCATGATGACATGGCATTCCATAATTTTTCTAAAAAATCATCTGATATGAATTCTTGATGATTATGAAATAAGACTACAATAACCATCATGATAATTGTAGGTAAAATCTTTCCACCAAGACCAATAAGACCGGTATCATTCCCAAATTTATGAATGATCCAAATCAAGTTTTGTAGAAATGTTTGTATTAATCGTGAAATACCTTTGACGTGTGCATGTGCTTTTCGTATGTTATGATGTACCATTTGATGTATACCTTTCGTCCAAGTAGGCAATGCGGGTAATCCTCGTTGTAGTTGCTTCAAAGACGACGAGGTATTGTTCTTGTTGCTCTTGTTGTCATCATCGTCCTGATCATCATCATTCAATGATTCGTGATGACTAGGAAGTGTGTTCATGAGTCTTACAAATCCATCTTGGTGAAAGTTCTTCAATGCACTTGTACCATCATGACGACATGGACCTGATGGATAATACCCAAACAAGTGCATTTCAGATTCTTGTTTATGTTTATGTTGTTGTTCGTTTTTGTTGTCTTCATTGTTTTGATGACCTGTATGACCATTATTGTTGTGGTTTGTGGTGGTAGTTGTAGTGGAAGTTTTCTTCTCCAACGCCTTCTCTTCTTCATTTTTGTTGTTATGATTATGATGATGATCATCATAAGAAAGAGAAGTCAATACTGTGTTTACTTGGGCTTCCAACACTGTTGTTGGACGTCCCTGTTGTGCACCAAAATAAATTTTCATTCTTTGTTGAGAAGAACTGTTATGATTATTAGGACCATCATGATTTGGTAGTAAACGAAAGACACCGTACCAATCCCGTATAGTCAATGTCGTCATTCTAGCAATATGCTCATCTTCCTCATCACTGCGTTGTAGATTCGCCATCGGCGATGGCGGTGTTACCAATACCTTCAAAGGAGATCGTAAACCTACATCACCCGACATGCCAAATGAAAAATGATGGTGTTCAAACAATGCTAATTCCAAGACTTGCTGTGTCATTTGCTGTTGTTGTAAAGGACATTGTAATCCAACATAGTTTAAATCATGAAAACTATACTGTTTCCAATTTAAACTAACAGCATGACATGACACATCTTGTTGGTGTTGGTCATATTGTTCTTGGTGTTCTTGTGCAGTAGTAGGATCATCATAATCTTGATGTTTTTGGGTAGAAGTAGAAGTAGCGCTGTACACAAAACTAATCAACAAATCATCGATCCATTCCAATTCTTGTACATGAAATTTCTCGATTATTTGTTCTTCTTCTTCTCCAACTTCTTGATCATGAAAGACTACTGTTCCAGTCCACAAGGATGATGGAGTAGTTGGTGGTTCAAAATGATATGATCCACATGTTCGATTCGTAGTACCGGAAGAAGAAGAATCCTCCTCCTCATGTAAACGGCAGTACAACTCTTCATTGTCCGAAAATGCCAAGAACAAACCATTGTCACATGAAAAGGCATATCCATCTAACAAGGATGATGATACATTCTGCTGCTGAGGAGACGCAGGAGTTTGTGAAGACATGGATGACGACGATGAAGTAGATGATGAAGTATCTGCAGGAGCAAGAAATCCCCAACTACTGTTTGTTCGTCGTCGTTTATTGGAATTCATTGTAGAATAATGATGTGATAACGATTGATCTAACAGTACAGTTTGAATGGATGTTGTTATAGCAACTGCATTCGTCAAATAATTGGCAGCAGTTGACAACAATGCCACTGGAGGATTTTGGATCAAGCTTGTCATTTTTCTTCTTGTATCCTTCGACTAGAGTCTCTCAAGAATTTTGACAGCAGTCGATTGAGACCGACAATGTAAAGCGAATACCGATACGATTATGATACTGTGGGATTGTGGTCTGTTCATATACTTTTCTCTTGACTGACTTGTCACTATAATCTTCTTTGTGGGTGCACTTTTTACCTGAAGTTTGTGGTATATCCTTGCTTTCTGCTGTAATTCGTAGTATCACTTCATGCGCTGTGTTCTTTTGGTATGTTTTGGTTGCTTGGAAAGAACTTTTGGGGGGGGGAACTCTCGGTGCCGATTGTTGATGGCATGTTTTGAGGTGGCGCAGACGCAGCGAAAAAGATGTCAAGAAAATTTATTTACTATGATAAAAATAGTGCTATTTTTTTCGGCTAAATTATGTGGCATTGTGCAAGCAACCACTCACAGGGGGTTTGGTTCTCTCTCTCTTCTTGGCACGATTGGAATTGATTCGACTCACTCCCAATTTGAATCTTGGGAAAAACAGAGACACAGACATACAAACAGACAGTACGCAGACACAGAAGAAATCTTTATTTCTGCTTATCCAAGGAAGATAATATTATGGAGGAGTGATAGATTCATAATGGTGATTCGATCGATTCAAGCATGGCCATCGAATTCTTGACAGATCTTATGGCTTTTCTTCCAAAATGAGCAAAATTCAAGAACAAGCAAAGAATAATTAGACATCAATCAGCACACGATTGAGCAAACATCGAGAGCAGTGACTGTTATCCTTGTATCTATCGATCATCTATCTTCCATTACTATTAAGAAACAATATTAGTATTAGTACCAACACTAATCATCACCGTTAATTTCATCAAATATTGACTTTTAAAAAGTCCTGTCCTTTCCTTCTTCTCGATCACAATCAATCTACAATGTCACAACGAATTAATCAACCTGTTCAATCTATTAAATTAACCAATGTAGCAGTTGTCCGAATGAATCGTCATGGGAAACGTTTTGAAATCGCTTGTTATCGCAACAAGGTTGTCAATTATCGTCAAGGATTAGAAACAGATATCGATGAAGTCTTGCAAACAGACCGGATCTTTACAAATGTGTCCAAGGGACAATTTGCATCCTCCACTCTCTTGGAACAAACCTTTCAAACTACTGATGAAATGGACGTGGCTAAAATTATTTTACAAAAGGGTACCTTGCAAATTTCGGACTTGGAACGTCAACAGCAATACGAAAATACTATCCGTGAAGTGGCAAGTTGGGTAAGTACTAATTGTGTACATCCCACCTCTCAACGTCCCTACACGCCCTCGCAAATACGAGAAGCCATGAAACAAGTTGAATTTGCAGTTCATCCAACACATTCCATTAAAAAGCAATACTTGGATTGTGTCAAGCTGTTACAATCCTCCACGAAAGGTGGTATTCCCATTGAACGTGCAAAAATGGAACTATCCATCCATGCACCTAAAAGTCATTTAACCAAAGTACAAGATGCTTTACAACAATTGAATATTACACCCACCACCAACAGCAATGCTGACACAACAGCAGCATATCAGCAACTCATTGTGTTGGTAGATCCAAGTCTATACCGCCCAATTGATACTTTGGTCAAAGAATTACCAAATGGTGCACGATTAGAAATTTTACGTCAAGCTGTGACACAAGAAGGTGATATTAATTTAGAAGAAGAAATGAAACGACGACAACAAAATACTTCTCAACAACAATTACAACAACAGCAAGATCAAGACCAACAAACTACAACCACACAGACGAAAATAACTCATAATGATGAAGAATATGCATTATCAGCATTAATGGAAGAACAATTAACACTTGACAAGGATAACACCGATAACGATCATGACACCCGCAAAGAAAAAGACAGTGACGGAGAACTACCATCACCACAGAAACCACCGGAACCGCAGGTACCACGCAAGAACATGCGAAAATCACAAAAGAAAGCCCAAAAACAAAGTAAAAAGGCAAAACGACGAGAAAAAGAAGAAGCAGCAGAACGACAAGCACGAATAGAACAGGAAAAGAAACGTCAAGAAGAACGTAATGCCATGTTGCGTATGAAGGAAGAACAACAACAAGAGTCATCCTCCACACCACTAGGTAATCAATCTACTAGTGTTTCTAGTGAAACTTCTACAGCAGCCAAAAGTTGCAATACATGTGGAGGTTCCTTTGTAACTCCTGCATCGTATCGTTCCCATTTTAAAAGTGATTGGCATCGATATAATATAAAATTGAAAATGAAGGGTGTCACACCTGTCTCGGAACAAGAATTTATATTATGTGATTCTGATGCTTTCTTTGATGATATGTAATCACCATATGATGACGATGACGATGTGTAACGGTATATACTAGCGAGTGTTGGTGCCATTTGGAGTAGTACACAGTACACGGTAGAAGACCCTTTTTTTTTAAGTTTCTTTTTCAATGTCTTTCTTCAACGTTAACTTTTAACCCTGACACAAGGTGAAGCCACCAATACTTGACAAACCTTCTGTACTTTTATACTTCTACTAAAATAAATTACAACAAAAACAAACACAAGAAAGAAGGCACTCTACAGTACTTAAGTTTAATACAAGAGGGGCGTGATGGATGTTCTTTGCACCAAACTGAGTAGTTACTTCTACAAATACTGTAAAGTACTCAACATTTTCACACAGATGTGTATAATTATTAATGTCGCATCGCATGATTTGAAAAAAATGCTGCCTATTTCAAGCATTGAATCAAAGTACGAGCTCCGACTAGCGCAGAGTCTCTCTCTCCCCCCCCCCCTCTTGAGACCCGTTTTTTTTACAAAATCTCACATCCTGAGATTTTCATGTCAACGCAAGTACGTACTTGGATGATAGGAAAACTACTACAATACAAGAACAATACTTCTTCAATAATGCTAATACTTCCTAAACTAAAATAAATTACGATAATCTAAATTGTAAATATTGAGCCTTCTTGTATGAATAGTTGTATTTGTCGAATAATGTCTGGGGAGTCCAATTTGGTACTCTACTATCATTCTCAGTCTGTAAACATTGCACCTGCAACAGTCTCTGCATAAGTAACCCCCGTCGCCAAATGTATCAGGATCTACATACTTGCCAATCACTTGTCATAATGATTCAGAAACAACAGGACACACCAAGGTGAATCAGGTGCATGCTATTCAGTATTTGGGAGTGCCCCAGATGGGAGACTTTACATCTGATGAGTATGCATGCCTCACTGATAGTGATAGACACTATCGCATACCACCAGACCACCAAGAACCCTTAATACCCTGGGTACATTCAACTACACTCATTCCTACCCAAGCACAACCATCAGAGGCAGAAGAGGCAATACCACCAGAACTGGCAGATGACCATCATATTCAGCTACTAGTAGCTGACAATGACAATGGGGAAGCCTGCCAACCACGCCTTCTTTGGTTGGCACACGCTGATAATGAAAGGGATGAAATACACCAGCAATGCCGCCAGGTTCATTTCCAGAACATTGACCCTGACAACACCGGTATAGAGGATCATCAACAAGGGCCTAGTCCACCCTAGCAACATGTATTGTCTCCCAAACGTAAAGAACCTGATAAACGCAAACCAGATTCGCCCTCTAGGAACAAGCCACATGAGTCCCATCAACATTCAGATCACATGTCACAAGAAAGGATACAGAAAACAGCATGTTCTAAATCTAAAATACCAAAGGCAACACAGGTGGATTGTGAGCTATGGCACATGAGACTCAGGCATCCAGGATACCAGAAGATCATTCCTATGTCCAAGTGTACTGCAGGTATTCCATTAATGGGGAACCTGCATCCCTTATTTGACTGTGAGAGCTGTATTAGAAGCAAACTTACAAAAGCAGCAAAAGGTAAAGAAGAAACATTTGAAGCCACTAAACCAGGGGAATGATACCACATGGATTTCAGATTCATCCATGGCCCACAATATCTGACCCAAACCCAATGGCAACGGAACCGTCTGCAGAAGAAGAAAGCCAACCCAATTGTCACCAGCAGAGAAAGCTACAACTTGTATCTTTTGATCACTGATGCGTACACTTGGGTATGCTAGATATTCCTGTCTAAATCTAAGGAACCACCTATCACTACAATAGATGCGTTCATCAATATCTATGATCAAAAAGACAACATGCAGACATTCATCAGGACAGATTAAGGCAATGAATTGGCAAGATCTCAAGAATTTAGAAGGATCATCATGAAAGCAGGATACATACTTGAAGACACCAGATCTGACACATCTTCTCAGAACAGACATGGTGAACAACCTCTTCAAACCCTATCTAACATGATGAGATGTATGCTGTACAACACTAGTCTAGGAACAGCATATTGGGCTGACACATTAGTATACTCGGTATATCTGTACAATCGACTATACCATGATAGTATTCAGATGACTCCATATGAAAGATGGTCAGGACAAAAACTGGATCTATCCCATATTAAACTTTTTGGAAGCCTCATAAATTCATGGAACCCAGGATTTTAGAACAGTGAAGCTGGATACCATACATCAACAGGAATATTCCTTTGATTTACAGGAACCACAAAGAATATTGTATATCTTGATACAGAGATGAATCAAGAAAAGAGAGCATGCCATATACACAATGATGAAGGACACTATACTGCTACTCCAACAGAATGCCCAAGAATGCATCAAGACCTAATTAGGCAGTTTGCAGACACAAACCATCCAACAGCAGACACCAAGAAACCAACTACATTTAATATTATTCTTCAACAAGAATTTACCCACAGTACATTGGAATATATCCTTGAGGAAACATCCATAGCAGCTACAGCCAAACTCCAAGCACAGTCCCAAGTCCTAGATGAGAATCTGCCTCCAATTCCTGATACATTTATCAAGAAACTCATAGATGAAACAACACTCCCTATTGTGACATGAATTGAAGAACCTTCACATCCAAAAGCAACAGACCCAGATATTCTATTGATTCATTTATCCCTTGATGTATATGGATCATCTATGACAGAAACTATTAAAGTGGATTCAACACATACCACGTTGGGATTTGATTTGCACTATAACAATTCATATATGGCCCCAACCATAAAATCCTGTCATTCCGGAACTCCTGCAGTGCTATTACAAAAGTGGAGAAGCCAATTGAGACATGGCACAATCAGAGCAATCAATGGCCAAAAGATTGACTTGGTGCAAGAACTAAAACAGATGGTGAAAATATGCAACAGGATCCAAGCCAACAAGAATGTCAAGTCACCATAGCTCACCCAGAGATCATGGCACCCCTGACCTCAGACGGCATTCCTCAACTGCACTTTGATCAGCTCCACATGGTGGCACACAACCTCCACATGTTAAGATATGGGGAAGACTGCAATTTATGGGAGGATTAGGCAGAAATGTCCCCTATTGATGAAGCTGTGATCCATCAGGTCCTGGTGACAACAGGTATTGACCTCTCAGCTAAATACTCACGTTGTCAACTCAAACATCAAGATGACTAGAACGACTGGGCTAAAAGCCGAATTTAAACAAAATGATAAGTACAGAACCCAAAAGATGTTCAGCACACTGGTCCCTAAGCCTAAAAATGCCACAGTATTACCATTTAATGGTAATACTATTTCAAGGATTCAGAGATCAGAAAGGCCAGAGGAACATGCAGCGGCGGTAGCCAATATGGTAAAGCTGTAACCCTTGCATATACCTACACATCTTGTGTCAAACAACCTGCAGCACGGGTCTTTTGGGCATTAGCAGCAATTGAGAAAATGCTTGTGACGGGAGTAGATGCAGGGAATGCATTTGCAGAAGCACCACCACTGCAACAACAATTTTATATGGAAATCGATGAACAATATTGCAACTGGTGGACATTACACAAGGGACGACCACCAATTCCAAAAGGGTATGTCTTACCGGTTCTTCATGCAATCCAAGGACACCTTGCTGAATCTCCCAGATTATGAGATCAACATATTTCTGACATACTGGTCAATAAGGAGAACTTCTGCAACACAACCCATGAGAAATGTATCTACTCAACCAAAGTTAGAGGCCACAAAATACTGTTTCTCCAACAAGTGGATGACTTTGCAGTGGCATGTAAGGACAAAAATATTGCCAAAGCAGTAATTAAATGAGTAGGCAACTATCTTAGTGTACCACTCAATGACCTGGGAGTCATCAAAAATTTCAATGGCATAGATGTATCCATCAAAAATTTCAATGACATAGATGTATCCCAGACAAGAGACTATATCAAAATACCCTGTGAATTGTTTTTGGACAAAGTATTGGACCACCACGGATGGCAGGAAACTATCACTCAACACAACCCGATACCTATGCAAGATGACAATCTATACCAAGCACAACTTCAGATAGCTGAACCCCCAATGACTCCTGAGGAACAGAAACAACTCTGTCTTGAAATTTTTAATTACCAGCAAGTTATAGGAGAAGTCATATATGCTATGACCATAGCAAGGCCAGACATATCATCAGCTGTCATAAAATTATCCCAATACTCCCAAAACCCAGCAAAAATACACTATCAGGCACTTAGACATCTGATGAAATATCTGGCTCTGACTGAAGACAGAGGTATACACTATTGGTGAAAAAAATCACGGGCAGAACTTCCATTCATCCCTGCCTAATCTTGTATCTCAAATGACAACATCATGCACTCAATTCCTTACATGAAGAAATCTAATACAATGCATGGATACGTAGACTCCGATTGGGGATCCGATAGAAGCCATAGACAATCCATTACCAGGAGAGCAATCTTGTTAGGAGGAGCCATTATTGCATATAAAAACAAATACCAACCCACAGTAGCCTTGTCATCCACCAAGGCCAAATTTGCGGCACCCGCAGAAGCAGGAAAAGTGATTCTTTATCTTCGATCAATCCTTTATGAACTCGGATACGAACAACACCTTCCAACCATACTATATAAAGATAATCAAGGAGCACTTCATATGGCCAACTTGGGACAACCAACTAAACGAACCCGCCATATGGACATGAATATTTTGCCATCCAAAATTGGTGTGAAACAGACCTTCCTACACTCACACAGATACAAACACAATATAATATTAGTGATTCCTTCACCAAAGCACTGGGTAGAATCAAATTTTTTACCAGCAAATGGATGTTCTGATGGGAAGAAGAGTACCAATTTATTCCCCAATCTTCACTCCACTCCAGGATAAGCGGATTCATACATACAATGAACAATCACAAAAGAGAACGGAATCGAGTCAACCATCATTATCCAAGCTTATTCAGAGTATGATCCCAACTGTCGAATGGACAGATTCAGCAGCGTAAATACGACACTTGGAATCATGGGGGGGTGAGAAGATATGGACAGACCGAAGGTCTGAGTACATACGAAGCATTTACCATGACCATAGTTTAGGAAATAGGTTAATCAAAACACGTACGAGTAGCCTCTGCAGACTCGATTCTGACAGGATTTACCTCCTCTGCGGAAACTACTCTTACGAGGTTTTTTAAACATCTTTCATCGTTCGGTTACTTTTTATCACTGGTAGACAACAACCATAGAGAACACTTGCATTTTTAATAGATACCAAAAGCACAACCGACAGAGTAGAATCATGCCGAATTTAAACACGAGATATATGCTTGGCGTGTTGTTGGTGCTATTTTTTGCCCTTAGTGAGTCAGCTAGTGTCTCATCATCCGTAGACATGAAAAGGGGGGGAATTAGAGCCATTTCAAGTGGCACGAAGTTGGGGGAAAAAAATCAGCATGATCTACATTTTCCAAATGGTGTTGACGCGGAACTTTTCCTATCGTTGAGAGCTGGTTCAAGTTCCCCTTTAGACCTTACCGAGAGGAGTACTATGCTCACGTCCTTTCCTGATTGGGTTGGAAAGTCGACTGCTCGATGCTGGGCAATTTTAGTAGCTGCTATTATCGTCGAAATTGGGGCCACCAGTTATTTGAAGGCTGGAAGTGATTCTGGAGGTTTCGGCACCCCGAAAGGCACCAAATTGACAGTCCTCTCCTTGGGTTTGTACATGATTAGTCTATTATCTTTCGGCATGTCACTAAGAAAGATTGATGTGAGCATAGCCTATGCCGTGTGGTCAGCGTTGGGAACAGCCGCAGTGTCAGTATTTGGAATTCTTCTTTGGGGAGAATCGGCTGATACGATAAAGATTTTGAGTTTATTACTAATTATGATCGGTGTAGTTGGATTAAATCTGACCGAAGGCGGCCATTAGAGGAAACACAAATGTTTTGTCGGAACTAGGAAAAAGTAATAATCTTTCCTGGAGGGCTGTACAGGAGCAACAACTAATATCGAAAATATAAATGTAGCAAGTTGCAATCGTGCAAGACATTGTCCTTTTTTTCACCATTCATATACGATGCCGTGAACTAGCATCTCACATTTTTTGTCGAAGTGGTGGCGAGAAACAGAATGTTTCCTTTTTGCGTCTCTCAGAAAAACTGACAATGTGATGAATAGCAGATTCTTTTGTGTGTGTGCTGTATAGGTACTACTTGGCTTGATAGAAGGCTGCACAAGGAAAAAAATATCAATCTCGACAAGAACTGCCAAAGTTGAGGGAAAAGGACAAAAGGACGAGTAATTATCTGACGAGTACCGTAAATTAAACAATGCTGCTCGAGCCGTCCCCTTTTGTTGTATTTTTACCGACAACCTCAAATTCGTTTGACCATGTATGGCATGCCTCTGTGTTTTATGAATCTTTTGAAGAGATTGATGTTATATGATATTGACTTGCATAATTTCTTCACTACTCCCCTCCAAATGAATTGCTTATCCAATAGGTAGATTGTTGATTTTCATTGTTCATAATGTATTTACAATTTTCAAAAAAAACAGTTGATATCATCGCGAAAGTATGATTTCTCATTCAAATATAATCATAATGTAAGTCATTGCTATTCGGTTTCTATTATCTCATTGTTCTCATGAATTGTAAATGCTTCTGTCCCCTACTCCTCTATAATGCAATACCTCATGAATTGGATTGGTTGTTGAAATTTATATTTGATGATTGCTTTAATACCCCAAAATAGTATTGTAGGTTGCTGATTGTTTCTTGTAATTATATTAAAAATAAACACTGCTGTGTCCACAAACCTTCTTGCAATGATCATGATTATGTGTTTATTTTTTATTGATGTTTATTTTGTTGTCCTTGTTGCCACTGAATTGTTGTGAACGTACATTCTATGATTCTTAATTGTACATCAATTGTTGTTTCCACAAGAACTAACAACCAACTAGTTTGAAAACGACCACCCTCACCATATTAAGCTCTATTCCCACCTCTACACAAACATAACCACTTCACATTCCTTCAAATTACACTCCTGTCTTCCATGGGGATGATATATTGTTGACAATCTCCAACTGTTGAACCCAAAGACAGGACCACGTGCCGTGCAAAATTACTAGCAAAAAATGCTCCAACTTCGACTTGTCAAAAAACATACTTCCAGCTGCCCTTTTTTTTCATGACAAAAAGCTTGCTATTCTTCAACGAATTTTTGATAATCCCTGTATCTGGGACCATCTTTATCTCCAATGCAATACTGCAAACGGACCACCGTTCGCCATGGTCCCATTTTGTCGTGTAAAAATGTTCGAAAAGCCAAGAAGGTTGGTACTCGAGTCACGTAGCAAAATGAGTAGGATATTTTGTTCCGCCCGAAAAATGCATCGTCCCTTGCCCCATTCTGAGAGGTTCGTTGGTTCCGTTGACTTGGTACTAGTACGAGTTTGCGCGGTTTCGCGGGGGGGGGATTTACCTCCTCTGCGGAAACTAGACTACTCAACGAAAAAATTTAGGATTTGCAAAAACTCGATATTCTACAGCAGATGCTTCAACACTTATGAACTTTTCCTTGGTTCTTGAATAAGCCACAGGTCCGGCACAACAAACAATGTAACTCCGGCGAAACAAGGTTCCCTAAGCAAGATACTTTAGAGGAAGCACAAGTATGAAGATAAAGACTATGAGGAAAGGTTCCTCATCCTTGGGTTCTTCTGCCACGGGTAGTCCTAGATTAAGTATCCTCCTTGTCACCTTAATCTTGTTCTGCACCACTGGTTGGTTGCTCACAATGACTGGGGCGCTAGGCGGGCATGGAAATCGACTGGAGGAACAAGAATCTTCCGCTTTCGCTCCTGTCCCAAAAACATCCTCCTTTGCGCTAGCCGCAAAAGAATCCCTTGGATTCTTTCTTGACATACCTGAGGAGACTTGGAACCGGCACAAGCAACGATTTCAGTTCACCCAACCTAACTACATGCAGAAAGCATTGGAGCGTACCTCCCGCCATTCGAACCACTTTTGGGCCGGCAACTTTGAACCAGAGTTTACATGCCCCCACGAATTCCGACTGGGAAAGCTCGGGGATGGGGGAAAGTGGGCGTGCGATCCTCATCGAATTTTGTCGGATACCGGTCGTAGCGGTGTTGGTCACGATGCTCACAATCCTTGGAAGGACAATGAAAACAACACCAATAGCTGTCTAGTGTACAGCGTGGGAAGCAACGGGAATTTTGACTTTGAAGTGGAGGTACTGAATCACGTATCACCCAACTGCGAGATCCATACGTTTGATATGAAGGAAAAAGGACGCAACAAAAATTTTACTCAAGAGGCGGCAAAATTACCCGGTGTGACGTTTCATCACATTGGACTGGGTCCTGCAAAACCACCACACCAAATGCACTTTAAATCCTTTGGGGAAATTATTTCTCACCTCAAGCATGAGAACCGAATCGTAGACTTGATGAAAATTGACTGCGAAAGGTGCGAATATGATCAGTTCCGGACATGGTTGGCGGATTGGGACAAGATGGGGATGCTGGTGCGACAGGTTCTGTTGGAGGTGCACAATTCAGATTATCCTGGTGTGGTGGACATATTTCGTGAATTTCAAAAGGCAGGCTACATCCTATTCCACAAGGAAGCAAATTTCATCAATAACGCCAATTGTGTGGAAGTGGCATGGATCAAGTTGAGTCAGGACTTTCAAATCGCTTCAAATCAAACGATAGCAATTGATACAAGATAATATGTATATATTAATAGACTTTGTTTTTTTTTGCGCCTATGTCCCACATTTGTCGTCCCAGCGGCAATGAAAGCAAGACTGCTGCCATGCCAGAATAGGCAATTTTGAAATAATGTTAGTACCAAAACTAATCATCGCCGTTGTTTCCGTCAAAAATTAATGTGTGATGCGTACTTCTTCAAGGCAGGCATGTAACAATCATCATGAACTTGACCAATAGGTTTTGTCAATAGTGTCAGATGTTTACTATTTCTGATCTTGTTCTTTTTAGGAACCTGTGTACTTATGAAGGATTGGCATGTCTAACATACTTTACTATACAGAGCCAATTGTCCATGAACAGAGCATGTGGTGACAACAAGCTGACACATATGAAATCAAATCATGTCATTGGTGTCCTCTGCACCTTTTTCTTGTTCATCCTTTGGAACTGTGTAACTGGAACATTCTTCACAGTGACCCAGAACACAGTTCCAATGGTTCAGTTCACCAAAACTAGGAACTGGGACACACATTACTTCCTCACATGCACTCCATAGTTTTTTGTGAACTAGTTCATTGTTGGTAGTACAGTAGAGGCATACAGATCAGTCTCTACCTCTCTATGGTTTTGTACAATACCACATCCCATTTTTGCAATATCAACTTTCATTTTGCTCACTCATCTAACCCTCCAAGCATTGAGTGTGGCCTGCAAACTTTTTACAGTAATGCAGGTCTCGCATCCACATATTTGTTTGTGTCTTAGAGTTATTATTTTAAGTTGTTTAGGTAAAAAATATGGAAGTGCGATATCTGAAACAAGTACTCTACCTTGTTGGTCGCTCACTAACAATAATCCATGATTAAGGTCAAGCAAGTCATTGTGTGCAGCAACTTTTTCTTTGGTTTCTAGATGCTTTATTTGTATAGTATCATCCTTTATTGGACTGGCTACTACTGAAGGATGGTCCCTTATCTATTGATATGACTTCAACCATAAACTTTTGGACAGTTGGAAAAGCCTTCTTTCTCTTTAAACAACTCCAAGTCATTTCATTGTCATATTTGGAGAGAAGTTTCCTTCTTTCTGTTGATTCATCAAGCAACCTGTGCCCTGTGGACTATGTAAGTCCTAGGGCCCTACACTTCTTTACTTGGTGGATTGCTGACATTGTTTTTCACTACTAGTACTGTTGTTGATTGCTGGCCTATGAACAAATTCAGGAGACTCAGCTATTGACAAAAATACGCATGCAAGGTGAGATGCTTTGCCATTGTTAATTTGGGCACGCATCTTTGCAGTAGATCAGGCTCAATCCAATATTCTCCATGCCTACTCCAAAGTTTGTTCAGCTACTGCATTTGTGTTTCTTTCAGAAATTACAGTACCATGAGTATATTCTACAATATCAGGATCTTTGCACATACACTATCTAGTACAGTAGCATTTTTTTTTGACATTTTTTTAAAAAATCCACCACTGAGTTATTTCATTTGTGGACAGATTATGCTATCCTCATCTTCACATATCTGGGATACACAAGCATGAAAATTGTCCCAGACCTCAGTTACTAAATTTACTCCAGCAAATGCCTCCATGCCTTTGCTGGAGCTAGCATAGTTCCTGCAGCAGGAATGTTCTAGTGATTCTTTATGTTGTTTGTCATATTTCTTTCAAAAGCAACATTTTTTCATGCACATCATAAAACCAACTGCTTTCCTAGTTCTTCCTCCCATCAAAAATGCATGACCTGAGTTACTGTTAAACGATAATCCCCTCTTTTGCCACCACATATCAAACATAACTGTTTGTTGTGTTCAAACTTTGTCTGGATGAATATTAGGAAAATATTTTTTTAGCAACTTTTCTGAGTATCTTACCCACCTCTAATGAAAATGTTCAGTTAAAATTTTAGTAAGTGTAATGGCAGTAATTTGTGCAAAAACAAATGTACAGTTGAAGTTGCATCCAAAACAGGGTCAATTGCAACAATATAAAGCTTGTGCAAATTGAAATGTAAAGTCAAAAATGCACAATTAAATATGTACAGGGAATTCTGAAAAACTTCAAAATTCTGTAAGTACAACAAAGTATCACAAAACTGTAAGATCTGTACCAAGAATGTGAAGATCAAAGATATTTCTTCACTTAGGGATAGAAAACTTTTAGAAGTTTCTTCAAAGATTCTTTGAAGAAACTTTTTCAAGTTAGTGACTAAAACTAATCAGTTATTTTTATCCCATCCACATGACATATTGGTATTACCTCTACATAAAATGACCCAAACTAACCAAAAAACTTCTTTCGGTTAGTAATTCTTTTTCAAGTTAGTAACTACAAAATCAGTAATTCTTTCTATCTTTTGTACATGAAAACTTTGTTGTTCGTGACTCTTTTTATTAAAATTAAAAAGTTAGTATAAATTTCTTAGTAGCTGTTCGAGACTCTTTTTATTAATTAAAAAGTTAGTATAAATTTCTTAGGAGCTAACTTCAGAAAGAATCGCACTAAACAGAATAAGTTTTTTGGTTCGTTGTGGTCAATTAAGTCTATCTTTAGCAGTTCTTCTGTTCCCTGTACACAATAAATTGGTGCTTCTTCATCTACACCCATTGACAAACCAAAAGTCTATCGTAAAGAATTTATCTTTCTGCCTTGATTATTGGACCTTATCACTACTTAAGTACATCGCCTAAGCATATTATTTGTCTGTCTTCATATTATGTAAGCTCAATTTCCCTTTCATTGTATTTTCCCCCGAGGGAGCAGGAACCTGGGCGTTTTCATAATTTTGGTTTGCATCTACAGTAATAATATCAATTCCCACTTTTAGGACTTTTTAATGCAAATAGTACAGTATGAGAACCAGCTTGTAGTATACCTAGGTAGGCATGTTCCGGCATCAAAGATTTCGGTACGAAGTTTTCGGAATTCCGAGTTGTCTGCTATCTGATAGACACTCTATTCTGACATATTCTTCTCAACGAATCTGTGTCAGATATTTTCGTGTAGTCCTTAGTGTGAGGATGACGACCGTGGAGAAGCTTCCCGAGATGATCAGCAGCGGCAAGTTGCTTGGCATCCTTGTCGCTTGCGTCAAATACGGTCCAACTGTCATTCTCGGCTTTGCCGGTTTATTCACGTGGTACGCTTACTATGTGTACCATATCTGGGAGATCCACTTTGGTCGTAAGCGAGTAAGTCGTCGTCAGTTCGCCTCGCCGTCTAACCGAGAGCCTCCCGATGTGAAGACCTTCAAGCACAACAGGGAGAACATCCTGAAGGCTGCGGAAAAGCACCCTGATAACTATGCCACTTGTGAGCTTTTGCATCCGCTTCAGAAGAATGCTACACAGGAGCAGAAGAAAACAGCCATCGAACTCGGCAGAAAGAAATCTAAGAGAACGTATTCTATGACGCCAATTATTTCCAAGAATCCCTTATTAGACATCAGCAACCTTAATGATGGCGGTAAGGGATCCGAAAATGGCGGTAAGGGGTCTCTTTCGGAACAGAAGGCCGAAGAGCTCGACATGGACCACGTGTATTTGACCTATACCGAGTTCCTCTGGGCCTACTGCTTCATTGGTCCAAACGCATTCTTCCTCTGGGTCAAAGGTGTCACAATCTTGTGGATTCGTATGAACTTGGAGAAGATGGGCATCATCAATTGCAAACCCTTCGATGCAGCTGAGATCGTTGGACGGCTTTGCCTAGAAGGGACTCTCGCTGTCCATTATTATTCTCGAACTGATAATGACTCTGAGCTTGGTGACATTGCTGGCTTTTTCTTCCACGACTTTCCCTACATCGACGAGAACTGCATTGCGCGCTCGTTTGACTTATTAGCCGTTGATATTGACATCAAAACCAAACGCATGGTCAAGGCCAAGGTTGATGACGAAGTCCTCACCGCATCTCAGGCCCTCATATTGCTTTGGTTTAACACCATCTCCGGAAATCACGTCAAACTTCATGCCTTAGCCAACTGGGGCATCAACAATGAACCTGAAGTGAAGTCCGTGAATCCCTTCTTGGCCCAGAACTCCCTTGTCACTGTCATTTACAACTTCTTTGGTTTCTCCTGCTTCGCCCATTACATCCCCACCTGGGTCAACTGGGGCCTCATGTCACCCAATTGGGATGAGATGGCTCTGATCAAAGTTTTTCAGCACGGCGTCAAGGACAATATCTGGGCGCACCCCAATATCGAAGAACTGGTCCCGTGCTCGAGATTCATTAGATTCATTGTGAAAACTCGTGCCATGTTCCTCAGCGAGTTTGCCAAGTACAAAGACGAGTTTCCTGGTGTCCATGGAGAGGCAATGTTCGTCGGCACGGTATTGCACAGTCTTGACCACACTTCCATGGATTGGAATCTAGAGGATCCCCTTTGGCTTGACGTTACGGATGAAAAGTTCGGCCTGATGGCTGAGCTCGGCCGCATCGTCAAGGTGGGCTTTGTGAAGGACGTTCCTGGGCTCATGTTTGAAAAGCGATACAAGGGCTCTGGTCATCCCTTTTACAAAACAGTATATGCCAAGGCTGCCAAGATTGACAAAGAGTACGCGGACAATATGGATACCTGCATCATCAAGTAGAGAATAGTAAAGAATTAAGAATCCCTCCCTGCGGGTGAACCTTGTTAAATTAGGTATCATTGACATTCCAGTGAACATTTTTCGGATCATTTAGCTTGAATTAAAGAATAATTCAGTTTCTTTTCAAGATCTCTCGCTATCCTATGAATGGACTCTTCTAGAAGTAATACTTGTCAGTCATTTTGCAACCATTTGCTTTAAACAATCTTTGAGGCCAAATGTCATAACCCAAGAGGGGGGTGATAGAATAAAAAGGGAGCAATAAACATTGATATAAGGGGTGGCAGTGTCATTGAGGCGCGTAGTTGAGAATCGGGCTACTACAGTACTGTAGTTTCATACACCTGTAGCTCCATCCGATGTTCCGTATATTATACTGTAGATAAATCTTTAGGCAACAGTAGAGTCAAATGAACTCTTCCTCCTTTTCGACAAGAACAAAAAAGAAAGAAAAGAGTCACGACTACATGTAACTGAATATAAGTTTTATTTTGTTAAAGATATGCACTATATCATATTACGGTGAGTCATCCATGCGCCATGGAATGATTACTACGAGCTTTTATTTGTTTTTGCCATCGGCCTCTGTATATATCTATATATAAAGAAAACCCATGTTTACTTTTCACTCATAAAGAAAGGAGCTTTTACGTCTTCCTTCTTACCATTCATCATTTGTTGTTTCATTTCCTCTTCACCTTCCCATCCTTCGAACCACGCAACACCGTGTTTACGTGTTCCATCAAATACGTTACGTCCATGCATGCATTTGTAATTATCCAACAATACTACGTCACCTTCTGTCATTTTGACGTATTGTACATTTTTCATGGTGACATCATCCATTTCTTGCAAATCTTGATCGGTAATATCACCATCATCCCCAAAAAACATGTCTGATTTATTAATTTGAGAGGCACCATCTTCGAATCGCTCTGCGCCATACTTGGATTCACGATCCTTGCGAAGTTTGGCAGAATGTGAATGGACATTACAGAACCATGTGGGATCACCCGTGACAGGGTGCAAGACAATGGGTGGTTGAGAGGGTGCTCGTGCTTGTAACATTTTAGTATTATCGTATCCACCTTCACCCCAACGTAAATCAACAGAAAAATCAACCTTGGCATTAATTGCTGCCGATGCCAAGCCCTTGACGGCTCCCATGACTGGTTCCTGTACCATACCTGGTAGGTTATCTACCCACCCAAAGAAGGGTAATTCCATGACGGAATACCGAATTTGACGATTGTACAACTTTTCAACCAGTTCGGGTGACAAATCACGAAACATGCGACGTCCATCGGCAATCAAAAATTCACCACCTTCTTCGGCAGCCTTGAAACAAACAAAGGCAGCTGCACGTGGTGCACGTGTTCCCACAAATTCATTATGCATACCTGAATGATAATGATATAGAGGGAAAAGTGTGAGAAGGATGAGGAAAGAATGCAGACAAGAGAACAAAAATGCGATAATACTAGTGCCATTTCTTTTGGTAACGTACCGATGAAGAAATTCTTTCGACTTTCCTTGTTGACAGCTTCGTAAACAGGACTGTTCTTTTTGCCATCGACGGTAGGACGTGCCGATACAGAATGCAATGGATCCAAGCAGACCTTCATTCCCAAGGCATTGTAAAATTCTTGAAATCCTTCTTGTGTTTTCATTAATTCAAAATCACGGAAAATAACAGCCGATGATTCTTGCATTTTGGTTTTCAATTCCATGGCATTGTCCTTGACGTATTGCAATTGTTCTTCCTTTGTGGCAAGTCCCAATTCCTTGGCGGACACGGTCGGGGCGAATTCAGCGACAGGCTTGGAACGGATTTCTGCTTGCAATTGACGAATGTCAGATATCTTATCACCCCATTGTGTCAAAGGTGCCAATGGTGGTTCGGCCAAGGCAGCATCTGCAAGACGAGTCGCAGTAAAGGCAGGACTGACAGAAGACTGTGAATGAGGAGCTACGAATGCATTGACGTTGACGTTGGCAGTAGAAGCAGCAGCAGCTACAAGAGCTAGTGCCGAAACCGAAAACTTGACCATCTTTACGAGTTGCTTGATATTAATGGAAGTAGAGATTCGAATGCTTTCTTGCTAGAGAACGAGTACGAGCACGAGCACGAGCACGAGCACGAGCACGAGCACGAGCACGAGTAGCTAACACAGAGTTGTCGTGTCTCACTTTTCACTCACCAAAGAAAGGTTCGGATGAGTTACTTGCCTTTTTTCCTAGCGCAGATTGCAATTTCTCCTTGTTGATGCGATCCATTCACATCTCTTCTACAGATACGAAATGTCTAAACACGTGGATACCTTCCACTCTTCAACCAACGAATCTGTGAGTCCAACTAATCGTTAACTTGGGTTCTGACGCAGAGGTTCAAGTTCCGGGTTTTCTTTCAATCAAATCAGTGACGTGAGCATGACGACTAAAATATTTCAATGATGACGTAAGCATGACGACTCATCATTATCTTTAACTCAACCTTGTTGGATGACACATTATTGTTTTGTAGGTGGGTTGTGCGATGTAAGAATGCCAACAACAAGTTCCAAAACATCATACAGTATTTACAATGTTGCAAGCTTTTTACTTATTCTCTTTACTACAAGAGTTTTAAAATATACTACATTATAATAAACATCCATTTAATATTTGTCACAACAGTTAATAAATAGCTCACAAAAAGAACTACCTAAAAGATTTTATTCGATATACACCTCTCCTCCTTTCTTCTTGGGTGTCTCTAGAGAAAGAGAAGCTTCGACGCTTACCGCGTTCCACCTTCCTTCTCTTGTTCTGTACGTCTTACTTTTCAAACAATCAATGGTTTACCAAAGGATGTACAATTAGGTTCAGCAACTAAACTTGCAAACACCTTACGTGTCCCCACAGGACCAGACCACAATCGACGTGCATGCATCATGGTATAATTGCATATCAATGCAACATCACCTTTCTGCCATTCTACATTCACGGCTAATTCTTCACAAATATTCTTCGCGTCTAACAATATGTCAAGGTCCAATGTATCCTTGTCGTCACCACCGTTTGCGTCATGCTGTACAGGTCCAAATCGGACACATGCATCAATACCTACTTGTGTAGGTACATCCGTTAATGGATTGTATCCACCACCATTTACACCAACATTACTAAATTCCAAGGCATTGGCTACTGTTGCAATTAATTGATTAAAGAAACACTTTTTACCATGAATTGGTTTAACTGCATCCAATACAGGTGTGGTGCATTTTAAAAAGTCACCTGGCATTTTCGTACTACTCGCATTCGCATTAGGAGGACCTACTCCCCATTCCCATGTCCATCCACCACGTTTCATTTTCTCTTCCGCTTCTTCCTTGCTGGATACATGAAAAAAAGATTTCCACGATCGACCAGCACCCTTGCTTGTATCTTGTTCGGGTCCTGTATAAAATGTATATTGTACACCACGTGTTTCACAATCCTGTATAAATTTTGGATACTTTTCCTGTAATGCATCATACACCAGTACCGACGATACTAACCCTGTTTGTCCTCCCACATCATTTTTCCCAGCTGGTACTTCACAACAAAAAAATACTTTGGAGGGCCATTTAGGGGTTTGTGCTTGTTCATGATGAAAGACTAATCCACCTGATTTACCTTCATTTGTCGTACATATACGTTCGTCGACACGTTCCCGTACGGCAAAACTCATGGATGTTTCATAACTTAAATCTGTATAATCATGAAATGACTTGACAAACGCATTAAAATCATAATGTGACTTCACTGGTGATTGTAATGACGACGATTGTTTTTTCTCCATTGGAAAATTACGAAACAATACAACACCACTCTCCATCAAGGCTTGATCAATTTGAGAACGATAGGTTTGAATAAATTTTGTAACATCATTGATATCCTTTAATTGCAATTTGGATGATGACGACGACGGTGGTGGGGGTGATAATACACAAGGTATTGTCACATTGTCAAATTTACGTTGTTCTGGTGCATCATGACAGCGAAAGGAATCAAATACCGCAGTATCATTCTCATTATCGTTGTTGGTGCTTTCGTTGCTCATGCTTTATGTTATAGAGATGCTTATAGATGGATTACAATGTATCCGGATGTGCCTGTGTAATTGAGCTGTGTAATGTGCCTGTGTCTCGTTTCTCGAACAGAACAATAACTCCCTGTCGGATGTGATGTCTCCTCTGCCAGATGACAGAAGATGACACCTCTTTTGTATTCGAAAATTCAAAATTTTGATGGGCACAAAAGGTGTCAACCCCTTCCCCCCAGAAGATCTTTTCTTTCGTGTCTGCGTCTTCCCGAATAAAAGAGAACCACTCACCCAAAAGACAAGGCAATTAGTCCTACAAGCGTGCTTCACTGCGCCATAGGTAGCTCTTTTGTTTTTACAGAAATGTCCAAAAGCGTACGTACGTCAGCTGTTCAATGTCTGGCTCGCAGTACCTTCGATGTACAGAGATGGGTCTACTTGCACTCCACGTTGAAAGTTGTCGAAAAGACTGATGTCGCGATCTTTTGTGAGGTTGACATGCCGGTGATTCTGTAGTCCTTCCTACATGAGAGGATTCGCATGTGATAGCTCTTTGAAATTGGAGGCAAAACCAAGAGCAAACAACAATTAAAAATAGTCTAGTTGGAGATTTCGACGACAGTGACACCCTTGCGTGACATCCATCAACTTTAATCGATTTGTTTAGAGCTTTTCGTTTGCGGCAACAAGAGAAATTTAGCAAAGGAGAAAATATAACAATATTTTTCCATCATGAAAATCCCTTCTTTTGCAACATGGCTTGCCTTGATGGCTTGTACGGCTAATGATGTTAGTGCTTTTACACCAACACAACTGAATCCTCACATTCATACACGACAAGCTCATACTTCACCATTGTTTAGTGCTCCTGTGGTTCCTAATGGCTTGGAAGAAGGAGAAGAAAGTAACAATAAACACAACGGCAACAAAATATCATCGTTTCGCAAAATTCGTTCTAAAATCAGTCGTAAAGTAAAGCCAGTTTCATTGGCATTATTGACATTGTTATCATTAGAAAAGACGACTCCGCTTTTACATCAATCAGCACATGCATCAGCACCTGTCATGTTGATGCCAAAGATGAAACAAATGGATCCTGAAGAGGTTGCATTTGATCAGTATTACAAAAGAGAAGATGAGCGTGTCAAGGCTCAAATGGCAGAACGTCAGCGCAACATGAGAGAGATTGAAGCACGAGATGGCAAGGAGGCACGCATTGCCTATGAACGTGCATGGGATCGTGAACGGAAGGCTGAATCAGATGCCAAGGTACAAGGACTGGATATATTAAAACGCTCGCTATTGGATCAGGGGATCTGTCCATTTGTGGATCCTGAAGGCTTTCGTCAAATTACTAAATATGAGACTGGTATGGATTTAGCGGATTTTGAGGGCACACAAGCTAATATGGAAAAGATTAACCAAGAAAAGTATCCCGAACAATCACAGGCAACCAAAAAGAAAAATCATCGATTTATTATACAATGTAAAGTACAGGATTTAAAACGTCGTGGTATGGATCCACTTCAATATTTTGAAGATAATCAACGTGAAACGACTCAAATATTAGAAATGTTTCCCAAGTCTGCAGCTGAATTAGCAAATCAATTTAGATCTAATTTGGAACAATATGGACAAATCGTGCCGCCCAAGGATGGTGAAGAACCCTTGCCACCGCTTGCCACAGTTGAAACCGAAACAGCAGCAGCGGTGGCGGCACCTTCGAAAAAGGATATCAAAGCTGAAAAGGCAGCTGCCAAAACCAAGGCACAAGAGGAAAAGGCTGCAGCAAAGGCGAAAGCGCAAGAGGAAAAGGCTGCAGCAAAGGTGAAAGCACAAGAGGAAAAGGCTGCAGCAAAGGCAGAAAAACAAAAGGCAAAGGAAGAAGCCAAAGCTGCCAAGGATGCTGCCAAGCAGGAAAAGGCAACTGCCAAAGAAGCAGCCAAGGCGGCAGCTGCTGCAGCGGCGGCTACAACTGCTGCAACCGCCGCCGCTGCTGCTAGCGCAGCTGGAAGTGCAGCTGCGGAAGGTGCTGTGAGTGCTGGATCAGACTTGGTAACAACGACGCCATCAGCCGAAACAGGAGAAAGCACTGTGGAAGGAGCAGCTACTGCTACCGTGGAAGGAAGCGCCACTCCTACTACTGCCGTAACTACTACAACTGCAGAATCTAGTAGCAAAATCCCTATCGTTCCTGCATCAGCTGCATTTGTAGTTACAGCAGTTGGTGGTGGGTATGCATTCAAGGTATACAAGGAGAAAGCTGATTTAGCTGAAGAAGAACGTCAAAGACAGTTTAAATTAATCATGGGTGATGGCGATGCTGGTGATTCAAATACATTCCCTGGACGTGCATTGGAAGAGGTTGATGTCGATACTACTGAGTTATTAGATGATTTGCAACCGCCAACGGCATCCCAGAAAAATGCTGCAGACTCACCTGTTGCATCAACATCTTCAGATGCAACATCATCGTCACCTGCTCCTAAGAAGAAAAAGGGAATTAAATCTATGTTTTCCAAGAAAAACACAAATGACCGTGAAACAGACTTAACATCACTGGTATCTCCAGGTGCTGAGGCACCGGAATTTGCATTGTTACTTGCCAAGATTTTGACATTTGGTGCACCAGGACGATTCCCACAGGTGATTGCATTACCAGGAATCGATATGCCCATGACAGAATTTGTGTTGGATGATGCCAAATCCAAGTTATTAGAATTTAGGACAACAGCAGGCTTATCTGATAAGGCATCGGCTGAAGTCTTTGCTAATGTTGTGAATTGTATGTTGATTGATATTGTTGATCTTGCATCTTCTACTCTTCGAGAAAAGGATACCAAAATTACAGTTGATGCTATCAACATTGTTGTAGACTTTATGAATCATGCTGCCTCTCTCTATGATGCCGTTGCTGGGGTATGTAAAACGATTTCTTGCTCGTGTATGTCTCCCTCGCTCTTCTCAACACAATCTCATCTCCTTTCATCTTTACTGTTTCCGCTTCATTTTTAGGATGTCGTTATCAATCCTGTGACGTACGGTGGACGTCTCGGTAAGGGTAAACTTGAACAAATGTTTACAGCCTATGCAACGTCTGCCAATGCTGATCAAGATCGACTTCAATTGTTACAAGATGTCTTTGTCATTAGCGATAAGAAGGTTGAGGGCATTATGATGAAAGATATGCAAAAGAAGATGATGGCCATGATGAAGGGTGAAGTACCTGAAGGCATGGAGGGTATGGAAGAAATGATGGCAGCTATGGCAGGTGGTGAAGGTATGGAAGGTGGATTACCTGGTATGGGTGATCTAGGTGATATGCCAGAACCTAGTGCTGAAGAAACCAAACAAATGTTAACTGCTCTTAAAGATATGAAGGACGCAGGTATGATCCCCAAGGAAGAGTTGGTTGAAGTGAGAAAGCAATTTGCTGACTCTTTCGGTGCAAGTATCGATGAACTGATGGCCAAGGCTGATGGTGATGCAGAGGCCTTAAGTCCCGAAGAAAAGGAAATGTTGGATTTAATGAAATCTATATTAGATGACTAGAGCGAAAAAAATGGCGAGGGGCGGAGACTATTAGCGAAACAGGACAGAGGAGGGAAGAGTAAATAATAAGGTTATAGCAATAATACCTATTCTGAACACTCCACTCCACTTCCTACTTACTTGCTACTCTTTTCAATTGGTACCTGCTCGCACCTCAATACATATCACCACTATAACGTTACCGTCGAATCCTAATTCCCAATCTCATTTTACCTCTTTTCTCGTATCTCATGTAGAAGAGGGAACTGCTCTCACTTTACCATCATCTTAAAATGTCCAATGGACAATTTTAACGTGATTGGTGATGGTTCTTACAATCGATACTTTTAGGTTTAGCGAAATTTCCTTCCGGCAAAAAGCAGAAGGAGTGGCAGCAGAGAACCCAAACTTTGATTTCCCCGAACAAGGTGCGGGGGGAAGCTTGGAAAATAAGGTGTAAAGCACCAGCTATAATATTTTTAGAGCTATACAAGCTCACATATGTACTATAATAATAATTGAGAATCTGATTTCACGTTATCAAACAGTCCTGCATAAGTTGCGCTACCTGTTATTTCATTACCCGATTGTGCATTGAATTCAGGTTGTAGTTTGGTACGTGTACTTGTACGATATGCTTCCACAGTACTCCCTTGATACGTTGTATGAGGATTGACAATCGCACCTACAACTACACCAGCTAATTCATCACGACTAATACCACCACCAATTGTATCGCCTTGATTAAGTTCAATATCTAGCGGTCCATTCTTACTTTTGACACCTAATAATGGTCCTGGGCGTATAATGACATAATTATTGCTATTCTTGGTATTGCGACGGATGGCACGTAGTTGATCTTCGCCCGAACGTTTGGCATCCATAATTTGATCATAATTGCCACCTAAATTATTTGTCATTTTATAACTCTTAGATTCAGGTCGACTAACAGCCAAGGCGGAAACTAATACGAATTTCACATTATCAAGATTTTGTACAGCTTTGGCAATATTGGCAACGCCATCGGCATCAACTTGAAACGCGGTGCCACCTTGCTTACTTGCGGATGCACAATAGACAATTGCCGATGGATGGATCTCATTCATTATGCGGGCTAGATTATCTACAGAATCACAAACATTGACAGGATTAGGATAATGTGTAACAAATACTGATGGATCATTCGTAGTACCTCCCGTTTCTTGTTTGCTTATTTTGTTGGGTAGTATAGGTGCCTTTCCTGTTCGTGTCATTGTAACACTATACAGCCCTTCCCTGGTTAAGGCTAAAGCAACTTCCTTGCCTGTTTTGCCACCACCACCCAGAATAACAACTGGATTCTCAGGCGTTGATCCTGGTGGTGGTGCTAGTACTTCCTTTGTTGCTGCCAATGATGAACTTGTTGTTGAAAGCAATGCAATTGTTGTTGTTAAAGCAGTACGAAACATAGTTTGGCGACGTAATGATAATACTTCAACGGATGATTGATAGATATCATTTTTGTCATCGTTATGATTGCTATTGTCTTTGTCATGGTAACCATCGTTTTTTACTGTAGAGCTTGATTTCAAGGCACTCTTGTTTGTTGTTCCAGTTGGATAGAATAAAGGGTGTGATATCTTAAGAACACCACGTGGTGGATATATATTGCTTCTCTTCGTCGTCGCCGTTGTGGTGATGGATGTAGAACTAGTAGTGATAAATGACGATTCTACTGGTAGTGTCATAAAACTCAACAAAACCACATGAACAACAACGACACGAAGAATACGACAACAAGTCCAATTCAGTTTTAGCATACTTTTAAACTTTGTCTTGCAGAAGAGGGACACTTTGTATAGCTGTGTCTGGTGTTTTTCAATTAGAAAAGTTTTCAATGTTGCAACAACTTTTGGATGTTGCAATGGGAAGGGGCATAGGTGTCATCAGTCATCATACCTCACTTTTTTCCAAAGAACATAATGTTGTTGGTTGACACTTGAACGTATCCTCTTTAGGTCCTCTACAGTGTATGATACCGTAGGACTAGACTAGTAGTCCTAGAATCTACGTACGTACCTCGATACCGTTCGTTACCTGGTCCACTAATGTCTGGTCGCCACACGTATGTGCACTGTACGAGCAGTACCAGGTACTCTAGAGATACGACCTAAAGTCCGTAATCCCAGGAATATCTGGCATTTTGTTCCTCATCACTAGTCAGTCAAAGGCGAATTTCTGACAAATTATGATCTAGAATGTTGGATGTTGTCATTTCTCTGGTTAATCACGTAAAATTGGGTCTAAAATCAGTTTTTGGTACTTTTTTTACAGACAACCACAGTTCTAATATTTCTTCTGCAGCCACCCGGCCTATTCACTACTGTGGTCCAACAATTTCTCTCCACATTTGATGGGGTGTTAGAACTACCACGCTGCTGGCTACCCCTTAAACAACGAGTCCATGGTCAGCTTCTTATGGACCTTTTCACTCAATGGACAAGCTCAACCAAGAATCTACAATGAATAAATGCTTGCCAGCTATACCTTCAAGTACAAACAGTTGCGGATTTGGCCAATGCACAAGCTACCCATATACAGAGTGATATGCTTACCGGGTTCACCACATCCCAGATTACTAAACTTCTTTGGCCCCAACAGACTTATCCTCCAAAAAGATGATGGGATGTATGGAAATGAGTTATCAAGAGCACACTAAAAGTCCCCCAGAGTCATGATCTGGATTTAGAGACACATCTGGCTCATGGATATGAACTCCCAATATAAAATATAAATCCATCATCAAAATTCCAAGCAGAAGACTTCTCATACGGACAGAGTTCATGGGAATATACACAATACATAAGGAAACAAATAGAAACTATACAAAATATTCAACAGAACATTCACAAGAGATTGGTGTACCTGATCATTATGTCCCTTCCAACATGACAAAATCCAACTCACATATAAGAGTTCAATTCTCTGATTACAACTGTGACCCTCCACTACCAATTCCATGTATGTTTGCTGCCTACATGGAGACAGTACATGCCTTCATCATAGAATTACTCCTACATGTCACCCAAGTAATATCCACAGCAGAACTACTCCATATATTTACTGCTGGTGAAAATATCATTTTTGGGTCAGATGGCTCCAAAAAAACTAAGGGAGGTACGTTTGCCTGGATAGCAGACCCACAATACCATCGTAGAAGGGATGGGAACTGTTCATGGGTTACTGATGACCCAATCATCCCACAGATCAGAACTGTATAGCCTCACAATAGCATACAAATATTTCTATCATTTCTGTAAGTACTTTCAAATTACATAAACTACAACTAATAATTTAGAATCTTTATGTGATAACATAGAAAGCGTTTGAAAACAAAAAATGCCCACAAACCACTTAAAGGCAAATCCAGATATCTCAGCATAGACTGTGACATTGAATCCCAACTAAGAGGCACCACTCAAAAGGCTCCATTTACTCACTCCTCATCCTGGATTAAGGGACATCAAAATGAGATTATTCTGGACGAAGAATTATCACATGATGCATGACTCAACATTGCAGCAGATGAACTGGCCAATCTTGCCTATACCCACTGTAAACCATCTCAAGACATGTCAAATCCAATTCCATCAAACCCGGTATCACTCCCAATCTACAACAAGCACATAACATCTAAACTTAAATGATGTGTAGAAGATGCAATATTTCTTCCTCATATCCAAGAATACCATATAGAGAAATATGCATGGACACCCAAAGTATGGAATACAATTGATTGGGAGGCATTTCAAACAGCCATTTGCCAAGCTACACCAGGTCTCCATAGGTTTCTCCACCAGTATACATGTAAATGGCTACCAGTAGGAAGTCAAACAAAATTTTACAGCCAACACACCAATGCCAAATGTGTCAGCTGTAACAAGCCTGAAGATGAGACCTGTGATCACATATATCAATATAGGAATACTCAAAGACACCAAAATTTGCAACAGAGAACTCTAACCATGGCAGACATCCTAAGAAAGCATCACACATATAAGCCTATAATCATTGCCATCCAAAACAACCTTCTTCAATGGATAAATCAGGACCTACCATACACCCCCTCACTACCAACTACTCAAGAAACATACAATATGATCCTACTAATACAAGAGGCACTATCTGAACAAATAGAAATAGGATGGAAACACATGGTGCTGAAAGGATGGATGTCTAGTAAATGGAAATTAGCCCAGGATGCGTTCTATCAAAGTGAAAAACATAAAAATCCAAAGATCAACACAAAGTATCACAACTGTACTGCATGGAGTAAACACCTTATCATAGCATTATAGACTATTGTATATGATGCCTAGCAGTTCAGAAACAAAGACATACATGGCCACTCAAAAGAAGAAGAAAAAGAATTGAAACTTGCAAGACTAAGGAACAAAGTGAGAGGAGCATACACCAAAAGGTTAACACATCCAATAAGCCTTCAATGGTGATACTTTATGAGGACAGTTAATGACAGACTCAACAAGACATCAGCATAATTAAAAGCATGGTATGAGAATTTACAAGAAGCAATTACAGCAACAAAAGCTCAGGTAACACCTCCAAACTGGAATTGGATAGAGATTTCAGGTGGATCATTCTTGTATCAAGTGTGATATGAATATTTACGTGCACTTGGTTACCCTGTTGGCATGATTAGGACTGTGAAACATTGATTAATTAGTTAGCTTCAGGTAGGTATTTAACAATGTATAAAAATTTCTTATTAATAATATTTCTTCTGCTGCCTGTGATTATTAGCTTCCATAAAACCAGAATCAACTAAAATAAACTAATGTGGATGCTGAAGAAAGTAATACATGATGATATGATAATGATTGATTGTTTTGTGTTGTTAACTGTCAATTATTGCATGACAATATTTTTAAATTAAAAAAAATTGGGACTCTATCTGCTGATTATATCATTTTTATTCCAGCTTGCCTCTTGACAATTGACCCACAACAATCAACTTCCAATTCTACAATCTGTAAAAGTATGATTCAGCTAAAAATGTCACAGAGGTGGGAGATTCCAATTGATTGTTGTTGTTCTTCTTTGTCCATATTTGTGCAAAAAAAATGTGGGATATGATGATGCTACCATAGCATCTATTTCTGTCCAGAACAGGATTTCCTGCTGTAATCACTTTTCACCTGTAATCTTAAAATATAAATGAACAATAATATCAAAGACTGCATATCCCAGGAATAGAGGAGTAAACAACAGGCTACAAAAAGAACTGGTCATAATATTCACAAGGCTTTTGTCATAAAGGAGGAATAATAACAGTATATAAGGAAAGAATGTGAAAACAAAAAGCTACAAAAACAACTGAAGTTTTGAATGTTACAGTCAACAACATGTCTAATTTTTCATGCTTTCCTGATATGACTCTACCACCATAACATAAAACCTATCTGCCATTTAAGAAATGTACATTTCAAAAATTAATGATAACTATACCCAGAAAACAAAACAAAATCACAAGCACTTTTTTATAGAACATAGTGTGGAAGGCCTTGAACAAATTCTTTCATGTATCATGTGACTCATGATGTGGAAAGTGTTCAAGCTGAATATGTTTTTTTTGCCAAAGTAGTTCTACAAATCCCCAAAAATCACTCTTTGGTTCCTCTAGGTGCATTATGACCTTTTATGACATTTCAGTACCCTATCATACTTTTTCATACACCATGTGGAAGGCCTTGAACAAGTTATTTCATGTATGTTACTCATGTGGAAGTTGTTCAAGCTGAATATGTCTTTTTTTGCTGATTTTTTTTGGGTAAATAAATTGGAGCTACTATGGATTAGTTAGAAGAATCCTAGTTGAACTGCTATTCCATTTATCCAGGTGGGTAATATAGTTCTCCAAGTCCCCAAAAATCACTTTTTAATTCCTCTAGGTGTACTGTGACCTCTGAAGACATTTCAGTACCCTACCATATTTTGTTATAGACCATGTGGAAGGCCTTCTTGAATAAGTTATTTCATGTATGTGACTCATGTGGAGGCTGTTCAAGCTGAATATGTGTTTAAATGCTTAAATAGTGTTCTCCAAATCCCCAGAAGTCACTCTTTGGTTCCTCTAGGTATATGATGACCTCTGAAGACATTTCAGTACACCATCATAGTTTTTCATACACCTTATGGAAGGCCTTGAATAAGTTATTTCATGTATGTGACTATTTGGAAGTTGTTCAACCTGAACATGTGTTTTTTGGCTAAAATAGTCATTCTCCAAATCCCCAGAAATAGCTCATTGGTTCCTCTAGGTATTTTATGATGACCTCTGAAGACATTTAAGTACCCTACCATACTTTTTCATACACCATGTGGAAGGCCATGCACAATTTCTTTATGTATGTGACTATTTGGAAGTTATTCAATCTGAATATGTGTTTTTTTGCTAAAATAGTTCTCCAGATCCTCAAAAATCCCTCTTTGTCTCCTCTATGTGTAATATGGCCTTTGAAAATATTTCAGTACCCTATCATTCTTTTTCATACAGCATGTGGAAGGCCTTGAACAAGTTCTTTTAAACATGTGACTATGTGGAAGTTGCTCAAGCTGAATATGTGTTTTTGTTCCTGAAATAGTTCTCCTTATCCTCAAGAATCCCTCTTGGGTTCCTCTAGGGTTTTTATGACCTTTAAAGTCATTTCAGCATAATACCATAGTTTTTGATAGAGCATGTGGAAGGCCTTGTACAACTTCTTTCATATATGTGACTCATGTGGTAGTTGTTCAAGCTGAATGAGCTTTTTTTGCTAAAATAGTTCTCCTTATCCTTAAAAATCCCTATTTGGCTCCTCTAAGGTTATTACGATCTTTGAAGATATTTCAGTACCATACCATACTTTTTCATATACCATTTGGAAGGCCATGCACATGTTCTTTCATACATGTGACTCATATGGAAGTTGTTCAAGCTGAAGAATATGTGTTTTTTTTGCTAAAATAGTTCTACTTATCCTAAAAAAATTCTCTTTCGCTCCTGTAGGTGTATTATGACCCTTGAAAATATTCTAGTACTACCCCACCATGATACCTTTTTATACACCATGTGGAAGGCCATGCACAAGTTCTTTCATGTATATAACTCATGTGGAAGTTGTTCAAGCTGAATGTGTGTTTTTTTTTGCTAAAATGGCTCTCCAAATCCCCAAAGATCACTCTTTGGCTCTCTATGTGTATTATGACCTTTGAAGATATTTCAGTACCCCACCATAGTTTTTGATAGACCATGTGAAAGGCTTTGTACAAGTTCTTTCATGTATATTACTCATGTGGAAGTTTTTCAACCTGAATATGTGCATTTTTGCTAATATAGTTCTCCAAATCCCCAAAAATCACTCTTTGTTTTGCTAGGTGCATTATGACCTTTGAAGACATTTCAGTACCCTACCATACTTTTTCATACACCATATGGAAGGCCTTGAATAAGTTATTTCATGTATATAAAATGCAATTGGATGTTGCTCAAGCTGAATTTGTGTTTTTTTTTGCTAAAATAGGTTTCCAAATCCCCCAAAATAGACCATATGGAAGGCCTTCTTGAACAAATTCTTTCATGTATATGGCTCATGGGCAAGTTGTACATTTTGAAGCCATTATCTTATTAACTTTGAACATTATATTGGATGACCTTGTGATGTTTTGTGTATGAATAAATGTAGTATTTCTGCTAGTTCCAAAAACTGAATGAGAAAAGGTTTTACATGGAATGATTGTGTAGCAGATTTTTGATTCCAATTAAATAATTACTTCTGATGCTTCCAGACCTCTAAAAAATCACTGTGTAGATGACTTGCTTCACCTTTTCTTACATTTTATACCTCTTTGTTGTTCCTTCCATTTTATATCAGGAACTCAGACTGGTGTCCAATAATCTTCTGATCTACCACTACTACTATAGTACCACCATTTTTATTGGACACACACTACAGCAAATTGAGTACTTTGATCTTTGATTTGGAGGCATGTTGTAAAAGATAACATGAGAAGTAGGAAATAAATATCTATGCCCTTAGACTAGTATCCACTAACATTGGGAAACTTTGGAGTTATATAGACAACTTATAACCAGATAAGAGAAGTCCAAAGTCCAAAATCCTCGGCCCACCAATGTAGACATTTTGGATTTGGGACTTCTTTGGGTTATCCCCAGCAGCAGCACCTACAAGAAAAGATCCTGAACTGTGCATATCTGTTCTGATTTCTGATCAGGGAGAATTGTGAAAAATGTGTACAATATGTACTAATGTTTATTTGTTATTAATGTCTCCAGTCTCCAGTATAGGAGGACATTTGAGAAACTTAGTGGCATTCTTGCAAACTGAAAAACTGACCATGATGCACAACATTGCAGCATGTCAGATTTTGCTCAAGAACACAACAACAAACCAATCTTGATCAAGAAATGATGACACCATTAGTATCCCCATCTTCTTCTTGATACTATTGTGCTTGATTGTTTGAAATTGGGAAAGAAATTGACCAGCTTCTCTGATGTTCATGTTGTCCTCATGGTTGTTGTGTATCAGTATTTTTGTGTTGTTTCAAGCAAAAACAGACCAAAGGAGCAAAGGACAGTCCAAAGTCCAAAACAGAATCGAAGTTTGGACTTTGGTCTCAGTCTCTTGCTGGGGACTTCCTTTTTGGAGGTTGGTTGGAAGAAACTATGATAAACTAGGAGATGATATTGTTATGAAGTTATTATGATGTGGGTCGTGATGTTGTTGCCGTAGCTGTTGCCGTCCTTGTTACATGACCTAGATGCATTCGCTGGGTGCAGGAAAGTGATAGGTTTTCTCGTATATAAGACTCACTTTCTACGCCCATCTTTGTAAATTCAAACGACGAAGCATGATGCAAAAAAAATGTAGGCGAGGGGCGGGCGACAGAGGACAGAACGGGGACAGGCTTTGGGAGTCCTCTAGAGAGCCTAGACAAACCTGTGGTGCACTGGTACGAGTAGTTGGTACTAAGCACACGTACCAGTTTCTTGATTTTCCGTTCAGCCAGATAACGTTCCAGGTTCGATAGAAACCATGACCGAACGGACTCCAAACAAACTTTTACATAGTATTAATAAATGAATACTTATATATGCCGTTCTATAGATGTTGAGACAGAACTCTTTTTTGGCATTTGCCATAATAATCCATGTTTGAACATGACAAAATTCAAACTGTGATTTATATAATTATTAAGATTTGTATATCATTATTATTTCATTTTTCTATACTCGATTTTCCGGTGCTGTCCTCAGTCGTCACAGAACTCAGATTTTGAGACATAAGAGAATCATCTCATTCGTTGTTTGGTGCTCTGCACCTTTGCCAATTACAGTAATTTAGTATTATCTAGACAAGACAAGAAAACAAAAAGTTGACATACTCTCATCTCACTGATCCTCTCCATATCATACAGGGATCCACCCTTTTGAACAGTTTGCTATATTGTTCAATCATACTTTTCGCACGCAGAAAAAACCGAGCAAAAAGATCAACTGTTATGCGAGTGCTTTTGTAAACGCTTTTGCGACTGGACAGTCAATCAAACCTGAGGATTATAAATAAGAAACGACAAAAACGATTCGAGATTCTTCATTTCTTTCTGACTTATAAATTTCCGATAGCGACCAACACCGACGAAAGGTGTTTGTAGCAGCAACGTCAATATGTTTCCGCTTCCAAATTTAAGTGGTGATGGTAAAAATGATGGTGCTACAAGATCATCAACAAACGATATGTCGCCATCCGATAGATCTACATTTCAAGCGTCTAAAGGTCCGTCATCCCCACAATCATCAATCCCACATCACCCTGAATTTATATTGTGGGGTAAAGCACGGGATGCGCGGCCCATTCTTCCTATCGTTGCGTTCTTCATGGGTGATTTGAGAGATGGACTGCCAATGGTAAGAGAGAACTATCAAGTTTTGACAACGCGTGAGTTCACGCGTATCATAACATACCACAGAAATGCAGTTTTACCTCTGTGCTATCTTTCTCAAAGAAAAATAACCAGATTCTTACTCTCATGACATGTGTGCGCACGATTTCTCTGCATCTTTTTGTCACTTTTTACAATCCACAGCTCAATATGCAAGCAGCGTATTTGCTTGTATCTAAAAACTTTTCCGAAAAACAAGTTGCTACATTATCATTAGCCTTTGGTATTTCACAAATTTTATGTATCGGCCCGGCTGGATACTTTTTAGATTACTCGAGCAACAAAATAAAATGGGTGAGTTTTGCAGGTGCTGCAACATCGGCTTGTACTGTCTTTATCGCCATGACAGCTTTACCTGGTGGAAAGAATATGGGCCTGATGATACTGTTCCGAATACTTCAGGGTGCAGTAACTGCATTTATGACGCCTGGCTTCAATGGAATTACCCTAGGGATTGTAGGTGGTACAGGCTTTTCACAACAGGTAGCACGGAATCGTATGGCCCATCATTTGGGAACAGCTTTTATTGTTGCGTTAGGTTCGGCCATTGCCTATCATCTGTACCCATACATTGGTCACTTGTTTGTGGTTAGTCCACTATTTGGTATATTTTATTACCACTTTTTGAATATGATTAAACCAAACCACGTTGATACAGATGCTGCACGTAACCTCATAACAATATCACCAACAATGGAAGAATACGAAGAAATGGATAGTGTCGCAGGAGAGGGCTGGATGTACGACGAGTCATTGAAATCATACAATCCTCCAAGAATATCAAGCAGTGATCTAGATCAAATACATGTGCATGATAATAGTGGCATTACTTTTGAAGCTGCTAATACGAACACTCACAAACCGCCTCGTACACCATCGAACACCAGTCTCAGCTCTTACCAATACAGTCAAAACCAACAACCACGAAAACAGCAGTGTGCGACCAATAATATCACCCAGGAGGATTTGATGAACAGACCGAACCCCACAGATTGTGCAGGAGGAACCAATAGATCAGTATTAGATGCAAGCTTTCATTCAGGAGAATATTCCTTACCAAGTTTTAACTTTGGTTGGACTACCAACGACAACAATGATAGCAGTGACAATGATACAATGCAATTTTCAACGCAAGCAGAAGCTCGTGGGCCCGCAATGACTGCTGCTGTAGGAGCATCTGCACTTCCACCTGTATTATTGAATGCACCTAAAAGTGAACATACAAGATTGATTCGTCCTCAGACGCCGTTATCTGTCTTGATGGATCCTACCTTCATTTGTTTTACAGCTGTGGTATTCTTTTTCCATATGGCCAATGGATCTGTCTTACCAATGGTCATACAAAGTTTATCACTACACAACGCCCGTACAAGCATTTTATTATCTGGAATGTGTATCTTTTTAGGACAAGTACCCATGGCATGGTTTGCTAAATTGGCAGGTGATTATTCACCCATTTATGGACGGAAAGGTCTGTTGTTGATGGGGTTATTTTCCCTCACTGTCCGATGTTGGTTACTTACAGGACTCATCTTGCTTTTGGAACACGTCAATACAAGTACTGGAATATATGCAGTGGAGAGCTTGATCTTATCTACACAACTATTGGATTCTGTTGGTGCAGGTATCTTTGGCACGATGTATATTATTGTAACCAATGATATCGCGGGTGGTACCGGTCGATTCTCCTTTATGATGGGTATAACAACAGCTGCTATGAGTTTAGGTGGGACAGTATCTGGTTATATCGGTCAGGCATTGGCACAAGATTATGGATATAGTGCTGCCTTTTCATCGTTGGGAATCATGTCACTTATACCCTTTTTCTTATGTTTAGCATTCATGCCAGAGACGCGACCAGATTACGCCCATCCACGTCAGAAAGATAAGAAACGCCGCAAAAGATTGGAAGCATTACTTGTCAAACTAGATAAAACAAGTCGAACGCTGTCTGATCGAATCCGTGGTGTCAAAACAGATACATCCGACTCTACTGTTGATGCTGATAAAGATGGTGGTGAATTCGATCGTCATACTTATGTATACGACAGCAACATGAACATTGAAGCACAACTTGACAACAACAACAGCAGCAACAACCACAACAAGCTTCTCTCAGGAGATGTCAAAGAAAAAGTTTGTCGAGGCGAAGATCCCCCCGGCCGTATTCTTCGAACAAGTGAACTTGAGTTAGTGTAGCCAAATACAACTGTAGAAAAGATGGAGAATTTTGATATGTTACATTACCATGTGTTGACAATGTGTAAGATGATCGGTTTGAACTCCAGAGAGATTGCAAACCAGCATCACACACATCCGCTTTACAGCTTCTCTAGAGCTTTGAACTAGCGTCCTTCCTTTTGTGTTTGTCCTCTCAATCTTTTCATGCTTCGTAATAAAATGGCGGACATAAACCTTTGGATTTCCATCTTTTTCAACTGGAACTTGAAGTAACGTAGTTGCATCTGCGCAGTTTAATTGTGTTGGTGAAATTTGGCGTACTTGGCGGATTTTGACAACAACGAAGGCTGGAATTTATGTTACAAGCAAATTCATGTATGCATAAAAAAGATTGATACTTTTAAAAATATAATTTTTATTTTTAGTCATCAAGTAAGCTCATGATGTTCTTCCCCATTTGAATAAGCATCAGTCACAGTATTATCATTGTTACCACAATCATCGTCATCATAATCATCCAATTGTTGTAGTTGTGATTGTGAAGAATATGTTACAATGCCATGAGTACCATCATGGTGTGAAGTAGATTGAATAATTTCATCATTATCAACATGGTGACTTTCTTTTGTCACATTGATACCATCAACAACACTACTACTGCCACTACAAGTAGTAGGATGATTATGATCGTCTATGGGGGATAATACGACACCTTTGCTATAATAGTCACCCGCAAAATGTTCCGTAGCTAAATCCGACCAAAATCCACTAAAGGTATGTGGATGTTGTGGTTCATTATCTTTAGGCCATGTCAACATGGCAATAATAGCAAAGAACCAAAAACAACAACTTAATATGGGTATAGATGCACCTTGATCAATTTCACAATTTCGATAATAATAATCATTATTTGTGGATAATGACCAACCGCCTTGATCTTCTGAAGAGTAATCATTGTGTGACGACGAAAGGTCATTTTCTTCCATTGCACCACCATCGTCTTTGTTATGACTATGATTACAAATGCGACTTTTTAAGACCAATAATGTCATGGCTTCAAAGATACAACAGCTAAATTGTATCAATATTACCCATGTTCTCCAAGTAAAGGGTTCACGTATATTACGGAATAAGGATTCACGTACTACGGCAGCCCATAATATCATCATGCAGATAAATCCAAAAGATGTAGTAAGCAAGGCACATACTCGTGATAATCGAAATGTGTTATCCATGACAAATAACGATGTTGTCCCATAGGTACCTTCCAGGGGATAAATGCATTTTTGATGTAACTGTTCCCATTGATTGACATAAAACATGACAAAGTCATCATCAAAGGTTTCAAACTTGGCATCTGAATAGGCCCATAAACCAAATTTGATATATGTGTGATCATGACGATGTGTATCTGCCAACGTCACAGTAGAAGATGTATCGGATCCATCAACTTCTAATAATATCATATCACATAACCCTAACGTATGTACCGATAACCACCATGCTGTGGAACTGAAACTGGATGGCAAAACACGACGAAATAAATTAATAATATTTTCAAAGAGTGTTGTTGTTGTGTTTGAATTATTTGTAGATGTGATGGATGAGGATTCTTCTTCGTCTTCGTCTTCACCTTGTATTGTATCCGTCGGAGTCGACGGTACTACCATACCATTTGACGAAGCAGCAGAAAGTTCACGACGACGATGGCGACTATTATCGCTAGTAGAGTTGGAGGACGATGGTGCATGATTGTAGTAATTGTAGGATGTTGCGGATGTGGATATTGATCTTGTCCTTGATTTAGTTCGATGGTTACTTAAATTTTTCCCTCGACCATTTGCGCTATCGATATTTTGTTGCAGTTGTTGCTGCTGTTGTTGTTTGGACGACTGAAAAGTCCGAAAGATACCTCCACGTTGATTTGCCACATTCTTTTTGGTGTTTTTGCTGCGATTCTCACGCATAATGTCACCTAAATCAATATTTTCTAAATCCATATCATATTCAGCTGCCAATAATTCTTCAGGACGAATCACATTCATATACTCATCCTTTGCTTGTTGTTCTTGCTGCTGTTTTCCTGACGAATCACCATTCACATCCGTTTGTACCACCATTTTCTAAAATGAATACGATATTTGCTTTTTAAAATATATTAAAAATATTATTTGGCTCCAAAAGACTGCTTATACATCAATGCTGCAGTATCAATCAACCAAGCAATCCGCACTGCCCTCTCTTTGAATTCAGTAAAGAGACAATAATGCAGATACAAAGTAGACACAGACAGTGATCTTGTCGGTAGAACTAAAGTTCAAAGTTTCGTCGGACACCTGTTAAAATATTATTATTTATTTATTTTTTGTTGATACTGCCAGAATCGATCGCAGCAGCAGAAGCTTGCTCCCTATCAACTGCATGAATGAATACTGTACCTGGTAATGTGTAATCGTGTAATGACTTCAGCCTTGGAAAAAGAATAATGACTAGTCTTAAGTACATTAGACAAAAAATATATAGTAATGACTTGAAGTAGATGTAATTTTGGGCGCTTGCGCTGAAGCAACAATCACTCCCTCCATTTCACAATAAGCAATGTGAAAGCCTAAAATTAGTCTTAACCCTCGTGTCTTTTTCCAACATAACGTGAGATGTGACGGGAGTGAACATGCACCAAGAATGTTAAAACATTTACTCTAGACCCATCACCGCAACAATGACAACAGCCAACAGTGAACAAACCAGCTTAAAAAACTTGCAGTACTCCAGATTGAGTTGTAAATGGGCCGAAAAGAAGGGAAAGAATGATATTGCAAAATCCAAAACACATGTGCGTCTTCTTCATAAACAAATCTAAATTAGTTGAGAAATTGTCGTATTTTGGCGTTCTCGTTTTCTTTCTGTTTCATCATACTACTATATAAGACGCAACACAATTTTATTCACGTCCGATAATCCACCGTCCCCATCGTTTATACCAAACATTACGACGTTCCCGTTCTTTCTTTCGACGTTCCAAAATTTCGTCAGGTCGTTCAATCCGTTTCGTATTATCAAATTCCTGTTTTTTAATTTTACTTAACTTTTGCATCATATCATCTTTTTCTTGTTCCATTCGTGCTTGTCGTTCCGATCTACAATATGGGTGTGTGCAGCAAGTTAAAAGAAAACAAAACAATTTTAGAAATCAAATATAATTAAAAAGGCCTCCGCTTTACCCCACTCCCATATCAAACTATAATACTTACTTGCTAATTTGTCCTCTGGATGCTTCGTATTCTTTTGTTTTCCCCTCAAGACCATTTTTTAAAACATAGGCAGCACCTAAACTAAAGATAATCATTGGTAAGCCAGCCTTGACAAACAGTTGACCTGACGAGGGTCCACTTTTATTTTTCGAACTTCTCGTACTTCTGTTGGAAACGATTTTACCTACTTTGGACATGTCTACTTTTGCTTTCTTTGCTGTACTGCTTGAATTTAAAACGCGAACATGTTGATAATAGGGATTGTTGTGTAGGTACTGTTGTTTCAATAGTAATTGCTTTCTTATTGGCGATGTATTAGAACAAAACATCCTTCGACAAACGATGGAAGATGACATGATGCTTCTACAGATAAAGTATGTTGACCTTGGCGTCTTTCTATCGAGATTTCACCTCCCTTACAATCCTATCTGGACTCCTTATCTCTATCGTCTAATCTGTTCTGCCATTGGCATCGACGCAGACGGTCGCTATGGTTGCGGTTTGCGTCGTTTCGCCTTCAACTCTGCGGTACTGGAATCTACAATCTGAAACCATCTTGTTCTTTTTTTGGAAGATTTAAAGTTGGAGTTTCAGTTTTTCGCTTCTGACTCACCAACGGCGGGAGGCACAGGCAGACGTGCCCAATCAGAGGGTTTAATCGATTGACGATTACGATTCGTACTAAAGTACGTAGGTTCCTACCGTACAGGTACCTCGTAGCCCCTCTACGACCTACCTGGTACATACAACACCCTACTTCGACTGTAACTGTGGTAGTCCTACCATCTGACGGTACCTGCAAGGAATTGCAACGGACCACTAACGGACGAAAAAAGGCAATATTGAAAAATCAAATCGACAGGCGAAGAAAGATTTTCATCCTAAAAAGGGAATCTGGAAGAATGGAAAATTTGCCGTTTAATGATCCATTAATTTTGCAATAATTGTTCGAGTCTCATAAATTAGAAAAGTATCTATTGTTTTCTTTTTCTCCTAGTCATCCAAGACATCAACCATCAGTGGGATTTCACCATAAGGACCCAATGCTAATTCGAAATCATCACAACCAGTAGCAGCCCAAAAATCATCAACATTTATACCAGGTGTTCAATCTCTACAAGTGTTAAACCTCTTCTGCCCTTTTGGTCAACATCAAAACTGCCATGTCTGTTATGATCTGATCACCAACATTATGACCCATCAAAGGAAGACTGCATACTTATCTAAAATTTTGGGTGACCCATTCTTGGCAGCTCAGTTGCACTTTCCGGCAGGCAGGAATTGGGCTGGAATGAAATCACCGGAATCCACCAGAATCTGCCAGAATTCAGGTAACCTGAACCCTTGGGACATAGGTAGGTACTGTACAGAATAAGAATGAGAACATGAGAACAAGAACTCGTCACAAAGAAGAGAACAAGAACAGCCAAAAATAGGTCTGAAATTAAAAAAAGAGCACAAATTTATTTTAAGTGCTGTGTTTGTGCATTTAATGCATGGGGAACCTTGATGACCCCTTTTTAAGTTTCAGTACCTCCTTCCTACTTTCAATTCCAATAACGCATTCTCTTTATCTATGCTATTTATGATCCAAAAGCCATGTTTGTTCAAATCCTGTTCATCCTTTGCCTCAACAATATGCCCAAATAATAATGATGGCAACCAAGCTCCTCATCCTTGTATGTAGTATCTTCATTTTATTCTGGAACAGAAACATTTGACCAACCATAATGGTGGATGTTATCACATCTATCAGTCAAAGCCACCAGCCATGTATTTTCATTCTCAGGATCTTGCCAACGCAACCCACCATACTTCTTCAGAAACTTTGCCTCCACTGAATCATCTGTTTCTTAATTTTTTTAAAATTCCAACTCTTTTCCTAGTCCTCTAACCATGCTCAGAATATTCTCAGTAGTATTTCAATAATACCTTCACCACTATTGCTGTTTTTCCTGGCTTGTTCATTACTAGTTCTTCCACCCAACTCAGCATCCCACTCCTGCAATATTCTGTCAAACTTCTTATCATCATCATCAAACACGGCCCTATACTTTTGCTTTGTACCATCCATAATCCTTGATCTCTCCATTGATGCTGCACCAAAAATCACCGACTGTTTTTCAAACACCCTATGCTACACCCTTGTATGTTTCCCTGTCTTAATACAAATTACATCTCCCCATGCATGCTCAGCTCCACCTATTCCACGTATCTTTGATGTCACCCTACATGCTACATAACTGAACACTTTTGTAAATGGTAATGAATTCTGTTCATGCCAAAGATGTACACTGCCATCCAAAAGTAAATCACTCTTCCAGATATGCTCCCACCCATAACTATCCCCCTCTTTCCTTACAAACAATCCCCACTCCATCCAAAAGTCATTCTTGGCTTGTCCAATAGTTTCTGCAGGACAACTGGAATACAGTTTGTCAATCACCCTCTCCACAGCAAGCACATGTTGGCCACTATTTCTCTTTTTACAATCATCCATCACCTATGCCAGTGCGCTCAACATTCATCCTTCAACAGACATATCAGAGTCATCAAACTATGGTGTCAATACAACAAATGCCACAATCTCTCAATGGCAAATCAATATTTCTTAGCAAATTGGAAAGGGATGATGGGGAAAATGATTATGATTTTGAATTGTCTGCAGATGAGGATGAGGAAGGTGCTGGCTTGGATGATGATGATGACAATGAAACAGAGGATAAAGATGATCAACAGGATGGCAGCAATATCAACAATAAATTGAGCCAACTTATCTTAAACCTTTGGACAAAAAGAAAGCAACCCACTATTAGTGACTTTTCTATTATTGGATGACTGTGGAAGAAGTGTGGACAAAGGAAGATGAATGGTATGACCTTGGATTAGGAGAGTTTGGAGTACGTTCAAGCACTTAAGCCTGCTACAGCAGCACAACCATGTATATTCTGGTTTTGGCCTGAAGATTGGGAGAAACCATTGTTGAGGAAAAACAATCCTGTGGCAAAGGTGAAATCGTTAGAAAAATACAGAGGTATGGTGTTTGAGATGATGGAAACAAAACATACACAATTTCTAAGAATGATATGGATTATGAAAAGGGTCAAAATGGAGGATGGATGGTCCTGGTGTAACCACCTGAATATGATGGGAAGTCTTGGAGCCCTTCCAGATTAATGAAAAAACATCAATATATCTCATTAAAAAAACTAAGCAGCCAGGTCACACTAACGTGAAACTGGTGCATCAGGATGGAGATGATGATGATAGTTTTACTAGTACTTCTAATGATAAGGAGGATGACAAGGAAGATGATATGAATGGCAACAACGCCAACATAAACCAATTAGTTAAAAACTGAATTAATACTATTACATATTGTTATTATTAGTGCACATTTCCTAAAAAATGGAATATTGGTTTTTCTGTAGTAATGCACATTTCCTATAAATCAGTTTTTCTGTAGTAGTGCACATTTCCTATAAACCCAATATCAGCTTTATGGTAGTTAGTAGTGTGCATTTAGCACAATTACCATCTTTATGGTAACTAAATTACTGTATTTCACTAAAGATTAGCAAGATTACCAGCTTTATGGTAGTCAAATCACCGTATTTCACTAGATGATGGAAAGATTACTGAAATTACCATTTCAGTCATCCAAAGAGTAACAAAAATTGGCAATTTTCAACACTACTTTACTGGACCTTTTTGGTAAGGTAATTTAACATTACTGGAGGTAATTACCTAGAAATTTCTGGTAATTACTGGGTAATGACCATTACCTTACCCATTACTGGAGCTCGGAGGTTTTGTACTGTTTAATATCAAGGATTCTGCCAAACATGTTCTTATTTTTGAGTTGCACAAATTCATCAGGACCAAGGTAAATACCTAACAGTTTAAATAGGGAAACATACTGACAGGATAAATTGACCTTGGTAGGGTCAATGCTGTTGCTATAGGACATGGTTAAGTTGCTTTTGATTCTGTGACTGGGGGTGTGCGTTGCAGAACAGCGTAACTCGGAGGGAGTCTTGTGGAGTTGACCACAAAAGACAGTTTTTTGTCTGTCCTTAACACCAAAAAAATGACATCAGGATGGTACTGTATTATCAAATTAGAGCCTTGTGTTGGTAGACTTTTTGTGTTAAAACTTCTACAGAAGCGTACATTTTGTAATGGGTCTACTGAGCCAAAATTTGAACTAGGAATGCCCGCAAGTGCACACACAGAAGAATATCTGAGTCGAATGAGTCCATCCAAACTAGAAATTGTGCATCCTCTTTCCAACGAAAGGCACCCCATCTACACCGATAGATCGATGCGACGTTGAAGGCTCTCAACGATCGATGATGACATATCATCATGACAATGTGGCTTGAGGATGTTCGATCTGCTTGGGTACCAACACAATCTCTTATGATGGTTGTAGCACTACCCTCCTTTTCTTTAGGTGCATTTGGTGTATCACTAATTTCATCATTATGCATCGTAAGCGGTTTGGGACATTTGTTAGTAAAATTCGAAGACTTAATTTTAAGATATGATAATGATGATACGGAAGAAGTGAAACAAGATCGTAGAGTTTTATGGGGAAGTCTAGGATTTCAAATGGTTTGGTGTATCGGACTAGCATGCTGTTGGATTATCGGATGGGGTATGGGTACAGCGGCGAACCAGCTCCATGTTCCATATTGATGTATGACAGATGACCTTTGCTTCTTTATTCTAAAGAAGAATGGAGAGAGAGATGGAGAGAGAGAGAGAGAGGCCACTTTTGTTCAGGCGAATAAAATTAGTAATTTCGGGTTGTCATCTCTTGTTAGATAACAGAGAAAAACTGTCTGTATTAGGACAGAAAGGAATTCTATATATGATCACTGATGCTTACATTACCCTATTGAAAACTGTTTGGGCACGATAGACTATTCCTGAACCGGAGATAATCTTATGGTTGCGAACATGATTGTCAGTCTGGAGTAGTACGTTTTTGTAATTCTTTTTAATGCACACAGCACTGCACCAAAGCTCGTTTCTTTCGCTCCTCGTTTTAAAACAGACCGAAAGATTTTCTTCCAAACCTTTTTATCAACAAAAATTACTTTTTTAAATGAGAAGCATATAAATGAATAACAATAGTTTTTTGCCCACTTTGGTTTACCCTATCAACTTACGTTGCTTTTGCTACACTCAATTGAGTTCTGCTTTAGAAACTAAACGCAGTGGAAGCTAAAAAGGTCACTACCACAAGACATGTTTTCTAAATATACTCGTACAGTAAACAGCAGGGTGTACACAGATGTTTACATCACATTTGTGTTTAACGTGACAATCGTTAATTTTATGCTCGTATGAGAACAAATGTTTTTTATAGATTACAAGTATCGGTCTATATTTGATTGACCAGCATACGGCTGTTCGACAGACCGATTGTAGGACTCCCCCTGGTACGTAGTTGCTACATGTCACACATTTCATGATAATCTTCAAAATGTTTTCATATAACCTGTGAAGACTATATTGATAATTACGTGTATGAGTATTGTTTGTACCCTCCTATTTATTTGTGACTTATTTTGTGACAGTTTCAACTGCCTAAACAGGTGGCAGGTGAACTGCTGTGAAACAAGAGAAAATAATTACCATTGTTGAATTTCTTTGGATACTATTTTTCTGACTAAACTGGTACACCTTTAAAAGGTGCGAACTTACCGGTAAAAATCTGACTCCAGTCAAGTTGAACTCAGAAACTGAGAAGCGACAATCGACTCCCCTTGGTACTTCCTACAACATGTTTATTTATACCCTGTGAAACCTGTGCTGGAAATTTCAGCAAGTTCAATGGTATGAGTATTGTTTGTAACCTCCTATTTATTTGCGATTTATTTTGTGACAGTTTCTGCCGAAGTTGGTAGCAGGTAGACTGCTGTGAACCAAGAGAGTATGAATTACCACTGTGGAATTTTTCTTGATACTATTTTTCTGACAAAACTGGTACACCAGTAAAATGTGCGAACTTACCGTTAAAAATCTGACTCCAGTCAAGTTGAACTCAGAAACTGAGAAGCAACAATCGTCTCAGTGGTTTCTCTTAATACCTGGTACTGTACACGTCATATGCTTCTCTTTTTATATCTGATACACGTCATATGCTTCAACATGATGACAAAAAACCCTTCAACATTGCTGGCAATGATGTTTTTCATTTATGCAAAATTTTGCTCATGTGTCATAATATTGATACATATTTCTGATTCTCGTTCAACTTTAGTGTTGCTTAAATTCATGTAAATTAGGAAGTTGCTATAACTTCAAGTATATTCCGTAGCTTTTACTAATATTAAACGTGTCCAACATTGAAGTTTGATTATTTCCTTTCCGCCAGCGCACCTAAATAAGTCATATTGTACATAGAACTTCAAAAGCCTAGGACGCTCAACGAATCGACAATCGTAAAGCGAATGTTTGTATCTGTTTCACTGTAGCCGTTTGTACAGCTTTTGTACAAATCAATTCCCAAACTTCAAGTTACTGGTATTCTTCAAGTGCATGTCTTTTTAGGTTTCACTGTAACTCACATTTACAGGTTTATATAACAGAATTTCCATACTTGAAGTTTCATCAATAAAGGTTCTCCCTCCTTATTGTGCTGTATGTAAACTACTTCAACATTGATGCGAAGAATCTCTTTCAGGGTATATATTATGTTTTTGGAACAGCGCATCGAACATTGAATGTTGAAGACGCAAATTGAGAGATTTCTGAGAGAACACAAACAAACCCTCAGATGTATAAAATGCGCACTGCTCAATCATTTTCTTGTGTCATAAATCAACCAAGCTTCCAATTCAACAACAGCTTTGAACATTCGCAAATCTAAAGGCGAGGATTACATTGTAATGATTTCAACGAGATTCTGGCATCACGGAGAAATGGACAAGGAAATGGAGAAATCTTTGACATTCTCTTGCGAATCCATTGACGGATATCCTACGAAACGTCTATTGATTAAGTCGAACGATGCATCTTTTACTGAAAAACGCAGGGGTAATGTTTTGTGTAACTACTTTCGCGGTACCGATTCCATTGAGGTTCTGAACAATTCCCAGCCAAGTAATAGTTTTGGTGATAGCGAAGACAAATCTTTCGAAAGCAATTCTAGAGGCGTTTTAAGCCAAGTGAATGCTGAACCTTCAAGTGCGCCAAAGATTTCGTACGAGGAACAAAGTGACGAAATAAAGGTTGATCAAGAAGTAGCGTTGAACGTTGTGTCTCAAAAGAGCATCGAACACGGAGTAGCAACGTACGAGGGACACCAAGAAGCAGCGTTATATGCTGTGTCTCAAAAGAGCGTTGAACATGGAGTAGCAAAAAAGGATGCGACGTCCGGCATGAAAAAAAAATCCAGAGGTAAGGCTAAAGGAAGACCTAAAGGACGACGAACGACTAGTCATCCTCACCTTACACGCCCAAAGCGACCTCGATCCGCTTATAACTTCTTTTTCCAAGAAGAGCGTAATAACGTTCTTCGAGCTTCCGGTGTCTTAGATGTTGGGGCTCCATTAATCACTGATCGAAAACCAGATCCTGAATACTTTCAAATCTCGGTCAAAGATACCGCCAGTGATGATTCCAACATTCGGAAACGTGGCCGACCCCGGGGGGAGAACTACCGCCCTCGCAAAAAGCTTAAAGGTCATGGACTTGTTAAATTCAATGATTTAGCCAAAATGGTTGGAGCTAAATGGAAGACAATTGATGCTGAAGCAAAAAAGCCCTTTGAAGAACTTGCTAGAGTTGAGCTTCTCCACTATCAAGATGCAATGAAGCGTTACGAGGAAGAGATTGAAAAATTCGAATCTTCATTCGAGAAAGGGTCAGATCAAGCACTTTCACCAGATCTGTCATTATCCGCCGAAAGAGGACAGCATCAAGATTTTCTATCTGAACCGTCATCTTTAAACCTTTCTCCAATGAGAGAGTCGTTTGATTTAGAAGAACGTCATTACAGTGAAGATGTACTCCCGCCTTTGGATTTAGGCGCCTTTAGCTTCAACTTGCACGATGTACCGGATGCTGTTTATTTAACTGATTTTGCAGAAGCTGCTTTTCTTTTACCACATTGATCATGCATCTGGCTGATACGTCAGAGACAAATCGCTTTTTTTTTTGGTATAAAGGTTTTCCATACACGTTGATTAGTTTTGAACACCTCCAGAAACGCAAGTAGTATCTATGCAAATTTTTCTTGTAGTAGTACCTAGGCAAACTTTCTTGTTCGGATATTAATACTGTTCGTGAATGTGACACAATGTTTCGGAGTTTAAGACGCAACGTCAATGAAGAGACGACAGAATTACAAAATTTGACTTTTCAAATTAATGAAACTCTCTGGGGGCGGGGCGGGAGAAATTTCAAGGATGGTTAAACACGAATAATCAACAGGATACATTCAGCAAATAATCAATCACGAGTTTATATTCTTTTAAACTATTTGTTACACCCACATATTGTTGCTTTTAAAATTCATCCTTGGTTTTCCTCTGTTTTGCGGTAGTTTGTAACCATTTCGCAATAGATTCAGCCTTTAAAGGACCATCGTATCGGATGATATCATTGGTATCTGTCCAAGATTCATCTCCTGATCCCTTTGGAACTAACACAATAAGGTGTGGATACTTCTTAACTTTAAGTTCTTTCGCCATATTTAGATTTTTCGCTCGACTTTCTCCAAAGTTGAAGTTATCTCGATGCTGATAGGCAAGTCCAATATACATAGAGGACGTCTCGTACTTGTCAGTCATGAGCACTACAGAACCCTTTTGTGACTTTTTCTGTTTACTAATCAATCGCTCGTCAATTTGTGATGGGTGATTAATGTTATGAATCAATTGTTTTGGCATCCAATCCATAGCAAATTCATGGAGAGTTTTAGCAGAGGGATTATTTATTTCATCGTCTGGCATAAAGTGGGTCTTCCCATCGACTACCATGGCATATTGTGGCAAACTATCTACAGCAATATTTTGCTGTTGTTGACAAAACAAGGCTTCCTTTTCACTTTTTAAACAGTCAACTGCGCCCACCTTGAATGCACCGCTCTTTTGTACCTTTTCAGAAAGAGTATTGACAGCGCTCTGTGCTTCCATACAGGAGCGACTATCATTGCTGTAAAATATGACAAACCATACATGTTTGCTAGAGGCCGTTGGAAATTTCGGACTGCCAAGCTTTGTAACATGGCTTGGGTTATCCTTGGGAAATAATTCTTGTTGCTGTTGTTGTTGGAATCCACCTGCACCGCCACCAGGAAAACCGCCACCGCCACCAGGAAAACCACCCCCTCCAAAATGAAATCCTCCTCCTCCACCACCTCCACCTCGTCGTCGGCCTCCTCCTCCACCACCGCCACCTTCAAACATTTGTTCAAACATTTGAAAGGGATCAAATCCACCCCCACTCCCTCCTCCTCCGTTGAAGTGAAAGGTATGACTTCCTCCTCCACCACCAAATCCTCCACCACCAAAAGGATTTCCACCACCTCCGAATCCGCCAAAGCCAGCTTCTTCTGGATCTACTCCACGCTCTAAGGCTTCTAACCCTTGTTTTCCATATTTATCATATACTTTTCGTTTCTCATCATCCGAGAGTACAGCGTACTTCGAGAGAAGGGGAAAGAAGATGGCAAGGACATTGAAAGTGAGGGACTTTACATTCAAAATCAAGTCTAAGAGTAAGAAGGCCGTAATGTTGTACAGCGCATGAAACATTCTGGTATCACGGTATGTATACGGTATTTATGATAATATCACTCATGTTACTTACGGCTTCAGAAACTCGAACAAATACCTTTTCAGCTTCTTCCTTTTCCTCTTCAGGAACTTTATCAGGATGGTACTTTAAGGCTAACTTTCTATATTTTGATTTAATCTCTTTTCCCGTAGCACCTTTTTTTATTCCAAGAATTTTATAATAATCCTCCGAGTCACCATTGTTTTTTTGTTGTTGCTGTTGTTGTCTTTGTTGTCGTCGTGCTTCTACCCCGAGATAGGACGAATCCGACAGCAACAAAGCTACTACTGTAACAAATGCAATTAATGTCTTCGTTGAATGCAAACGATAAGAATTAGTAATGTTCTTGTAATCACGATGACGAAGACGTCGTGCCGTCGTTACATAAGCTTTCATGATATTTTAGATGTCACGATTTGTGTTTCAGTTCTTGGAATTTAGATATTTCTTTTTTTCTTTTCCTCTCGCTCTGGAGGCAACGACAGCAAGAAGAACTACTCTCTCTAATGATTTCGTGCTCAATATGAAATAGAAGACGAGAAATTAGCAATACTTTTTAAAGGCGATGCGATCATGAATGATGTAGGTCGTTAAGAGAGTTTCTGTGTTGTAAGTGATATTGTGCAATAATCGCACGGATGGAATTTAGGGAGAAAAAAAAGTGTCAAGCATGCATCTTTTTGTACTTACGGTAACGTAGTATTTTCTGATTGGTGGAGACCATTTATTTTTCTATCGAAAACTTGAAATTTAGAAACCTTCCACGTGGTATTATCACTTCTTGTCGTCAAATTGAAATCATCTATTACCAGGTACTCATATCACATATGGGAGAGTATTCTTCCCTTCCATGCGGTCCCCAGATCGCAAAAGATCTAATCCACGTTGTTCTACAATTATTTTTTTAATGTAGTCTAGTCGTATGAGCTCTTCCGGTAGTCTGTAGTCCTAGTCTTAGGTCCTAGCTACTTCCATGAGCACACGCTTTCTATTTTCTATTAGGGTTTTGTATCAAGAATCTAACGAAGTTTGAATTCAACCAAAGACTGTGACAATGGTGACGAAAGTGCTTATTATTGCCAAAAAGCCGAAATGTGCTACTTTGATTGGGGAGCGACAACCAGAGTAAAGCAATTGCATGAGAAGAATGAAATCATTTTTGGCTTTTTGTTATGATGGCCTGTTGGTTCATGATTCAGAAGAATGTAATTGTGTAAACTTAATTGTTCCTCTAGTTGAGAACAAAAAAAAGTAATAAAGCAGTCGTGTGAACTCAGAATTTTTATAGTAATTGTTACACTAAATTTATGTTGTTACTTGCTTTTTAGTGTTTCTATTGGGTGGCTTACAGTGTGACAGCACCGAGGGGAACTCCACGATGTTTAGTTGCTGTGGAAGTATTTTTATGATTACCACCACTGTAGCTGCTATTGTTTTCACCACCACCATCATTATCATCGCTATTATTTTCTCTACCCTTCGTAGGCCAATAAAAATCAAAGTCACCGCCACCTGCTCTTAGATGTCTATCAAAATGGTCCCAAATGTGTGAATGTGCAAACCAATTTGTTAATGAATGCTCGTTTGTTCCAGCCCAAAGAGTTCGAACACTTCCAAATCGATGTTTCCAAAAGGAATCAGTTTCAACATCATCACCTGGCTTGTGACGTTCCCAATCTGAATCACGATGTTGATTAGCCGATTTGACATATACGCATGCGGATGATTCCAGCAAATTAGACAAATTAGCATTATTCCGTGTCCATTGGATGCTATGTGTTGAATCTGTAAATGCAATTGCGCGAATCCGTGGAAGGTAGTATTGACATCGATCTAACAAATACCGTACCAATTGAGCACCAGACGCAGAATGAGCCAAAACGTACAAATCATGTTTCCGGTGATGATATGCATGTGTTTCATCTTCCCAATGCCCAAAGAGAACCCCCCATGACTTTTCATAGGTAACCATGCCAAATTGATCACCACGAGCATTAGGATCTAAAATTGCAATATTCATATTCCTTTGTATGGCCTCTCGTACCATAGGTAATGCTGTACTTGGTTCAATCCCTGATGTCATTAAATGTTGTCTTGAAAATATACCTGCCTTGACTTTTCCCTTTCCTGTCGTAATAATCAATGTTGGTTTTGGATCATGGTCATCATCATCATCATCTGCTTCACTATCTGATGATGATGACGACGATGTTACCAAATGATGGTCATTATGAATAAGTGCACGAATAGGTTTTTCTCCTTGATCACATATTGTAACCCATTCCAAGTCACCCTCTTCTTCCATGACTGATTGTGCAACTTCTTGACATAATCTAGCAATTTCATCGAAAAGTCTTCCATCTGCAATGTACGTGCGTCGATTTTGATCTGTAATCAAAGTATTCGATTGACGATGGTATAATCGTAAATGACAATGTGGACACTTTCGTGTTGATTTTGCTGCTCCTGTTCCTGCTACTGCCGTTGATTCTTTTTGCTTAAGGTTTTTAGTTTCTGACAATTCCTCCTCCTCTTCTTCTTCCTCCTCCTCCTCTGTTGTAGTTCCATCCATAGTTTCATCTACAGATGTTTCAATTAGTACTGAATTATCTAGTTGTCCATCTGTGTTACTCTGATTTGAACTATTGCCTGGAGTATTAGTGGTCGAGCTATTGAGTGGTTGCCGTGCATCACGTCGTTCTTTTGTGACAGTTGTTTCATCTGGCGAATGATCCTTGTTGTCATCCGCTATGGCAGTAGTTTTACAATTGTCGTAAATATGACCATTGGTAGTTTTTGTACAAGGAACATTTGACATGTTGAAGTCAACTGCTTGTGCCATAAGGGCCGTCATGGTGGCATGATCTGTTGTTTTTTCTTCTTTGTCTACCGAACTTAAATCTATATCACTCATAACTCCATTTCCATCATTGATACTGGATGATGAGGACGCAGGGGGTATTGTGTTTGTTGTAACATGTTGTTGGCAGGATAAAATACGATATTCAAATCCTGCAATACTTAGACCTTCCTTTCCGTATAGGTCCTTACATATTTCTAACATATCTTCCACCCGTTGTTTATGGTCATCTTCATTGTCCGTCCCATACATATAAACCCCTTCATTGAGTCTCATTCGTGGCTTAGGAGGAGATGATTTGGATGTTTTCTTTTTCAGTTTACGTCTGGATGATAGTTGACTACTGGTGCCCGAACTACCTTTCGTATTGTTCGAAGTCGAGGTTTCTGATAATTCTGATAAATTTCGTGAATTCGCTCTTGTAGTTCTCCGACTACCGGCCCCAGTGGAGTTTGACGATGAGTCTATAATTAATTTTGATTTTGGATTCACCATATCATCTACTGCGTGTGCAAATTTGTGAAATAAACGAAATCTTCCATGACGATGTCGACGTGAATAATGTGTTAAACTTGCGGATGCGGCCGATGAAGATGATCGACGACTGCCGTGACTTTTGGAAGATCGTTTGGATGACGATGTTGATCTTTCTTCTTCTTGTTCTGTCAATGCGCTGATGAGCGTGTGCTGATCATCATCCTCTATCCTTCCATCGTCATTGTCGCTGGTTGCAGTTGTAGATGGTGGTTGTGTGACTGTAGCATTTTCAGGTGTACTGGAAGTCTTCAAAGATTGTTGTGCGCCTTTTTCTGTTTCTGTAGGAGATGTTTCGCCACTCGCATCAACCGTTGGCTTTGTGTTTTTGTTCTTTTGACTCTCGTCTGTACCCGTGCAGTCGCCTTCTTTCTCAACCGTTTCTGCTTCGTTGTAAGAAGGAGTTTTTACAAACTGAAAGTGACGATACGGAAGACGGAATAAATTTTTACGCTTACCAGAAGGATGGTTCACATCACTTGGTACTGCTGTCGGTTCTCCCAAAATACTGGAAGATGATTTCGTCATTATTCGAAGCAGGTTTTTAACTCGTAAGACTGACTTGATAAAATATGAAAGGCTCTTGTATTCTCCAACACCGCAGAGCAGCACTTTCCAGGTTCGACAAAGTATATCCCTACAAGAGGCTGCTATCAGCTATGATTGTTACAATATAAGTAGATGACAAATGTAAGTCTTACAGACTATACGGGACAAAGAACAATAATACTATGAAGAAGCCGAACTCAAGTGCTCTGATTTCACAACTCTTTTTTTTATTGGAGCCCTGTGCTTTCGTCCGATTGAGATCGTGAGGGGGGTTGCGTTGCAAATACACACGATAATAGAGAGGAAGAAATTTACATAAGAAAAAGTCCCAACGGAACACGTACTGTCCCCTGGGACGAAAGGGAAGAACACACCCATAAAAGAAGAAAACATACAGACACGCATAACAAAAGTCACTCTCGAGAAATCGATCTGCCTGCATTCGAGTTAAGGTAGTCGTAGCCTCTCTTTTCACTCCCGTGCGTACATGCCCTTTTTTTCAAAACGACATGTTATTTTCTAGCGTTTTTCTTTCGAAAAACACGTTTTCGCCCTCCTGACCATGGGGAGGATTCACCTTTAATTCATCACAAAGAGAATAGGCAGGGTGTAATCTTGTTCTACATCTAAATAGCTCTCTAAAAGTTTAATGAAACAGTAGGCCAGCCGTTTTTTTTTGAAGATATCGATTATTTTACCTGTCGAGGACCTTTTTTTTCGAACGATTTTTTTCTTTTACTTATTTCTAATGAATGATGCTTCTGGCCTACTGTTTTAGACTACTTTTAGTTAAATATTTACATATACTATGTTGTTATGGGGTGGTGATGATTATAATTCATCATGAGATTCTTCCAGGAGGTTGTCAACATTATCGTCAAAATCCAGCACATCGATATTTTGCACCCCATCGATGTTGTCTTCTTGGATGGAATTTTCTTGGTGGGGGTTCTCATTTGTGACATCATCTCCATTTCCCAAATTTGACTCTGCTGATGAGAGGGAGGAGTTGTAGATTCCATTTTGGAGGACTGTGTAAATACGGTATTTCCTCCTAACGGCGAGTCCACCTTGCTTCCAAGGAATCTTCAACTTCGAGACTTCCTGAGTATAGCTGACACTGATAAAAACACCTGGCCAGAACACTCTAGGAGAGAGAAGCAAATGAGTTCCGTTCCCCCAAAAAGAAGACGCATTTTGCCCCAAGAAAAACAGGAATTCGCCTTTTTTTTAATGTACTGCAAAATAGTACTTATTGTTTGATACTAAATACATAGAAGCTCTGTAGAAGAAAAAAGGCCGGCCAGTGTGGCTATGACTACCTTAAAGACTTGCAGTCAGTTTCATCCTTATCGTTTGAATTGAGTCATACCTTCTCATAATTCTTGTTTATGTCCTTACGTTGTTGCTTCCCGCATTACGTCACATTGCATCATTTCCACAGAAAATCAAAGAAAACAGGTGACAGACAGACTATTTAGTCAATAATCAGCCGTTACAGAATGCTTTCCATGCACCAGTCAGCTTTCGATTCTGGTTGTCTGTCAATGACAGACAGAAAAACAATACCGGGAACTTCTGAGGATCTGGAAATTTTGAGAAAACAGGTGACAGACAGACTATTTAGTCAATAATCAGCCATTACAGAACGCTTTCCATGCGCCAGTGGGCTTTTGATTCCAGTCATCTGTCAATGACAGATGGAAAAACAATACCGGGAACTTCTGAGGATCTGGGAATTTTGAGAAAACGGTTTACAAAAATAAACAATATACAACATAATGTCATTGAATATATGCATATAACATGCCAGCTGGCTTCAACTCCGACCAACTGTGTACAGGAGACAGAAAAAGTCAAGCTACTTTATCCAAAAATGATAAAGTAACTCCATTATGATTTTCAGTTTGGAAGCCATGAGAAGCCTGATTGTGTATCATCCAGCAAGGATATTAGCCAACATAATTATTGACAAGGTGCACACTGTGTTTTCAGAATTTGAGTTTACGGAGGTATTTCAAACACTGCCACACCTAGTTAAATACAATGTGCCAATTACTCTGTTGACAGGAAGTTCTACTGTTGAATTGGAAGGTTACATTGCAAAGTTTTTGCAGTTGTCAAAAACAACAACAATGGAGGACATGGATGTGGTTGATGGAGGTGATCCCGTGGGAGGTGGTTTCACCTTTAGACTTGTTAGAAGTGGCTCGTTGAAGAACATGTACAATTCGGTGTACTTTGACATCATTGAACTGCTAAAGGGTCTGGAGCCAAACAGCATTCATTGTATTTGTTCTTCAAAGTTGGAAGTACAAATGCTTGTAGATATGTTTTCCAAGGTAAAGGTGAATTGCAGGGGGGTAACATCAGAAAGCAGTTGGGGTGAGAGAAAGGTAGTTGCTAAAGCCTGGCACAAAGGCAAATTTGATGTGTTGGCAAGCACAACAATGGGTTTGATTGGAAATGAGAACAGTAATGTTTGTCATGTTAAATTGGTAAACATCCTGTTTGATCTTTCTAACACAATACAGGGAATTGGGTGACTGCAACCGAATCAAAGGGGTTCGGCATCAACAGTTGTTCAGTATATGATGGAGGATGATGTGAAGACTGGGATGAATTATGCTCCTAATGAGCAAATATTTAAGAATAAACTTGCTGGTTACATAGCCGCAGGCTTGCTAAAGGAGGAGGAAACTACCGTAAGGAAATTTAGAGACATTCATTCAAGAAATGGGTACATTGACATTTTGCAAAAAGGGGGGTGTCAGTTGGCTTTATTGAGTTGCCAGTTTGGTTATGAAAGGGAAGACTGCAAAAGGTGCACCATTTGTAAGAGGAAAAATATAATTAGTAAAGTACAGTCAAGACAGGCAGTTGCATCCATGCCAACTGTGGCACCAATCAATATTTCACGACCAGACAAACAACGATCATCCAAAGAATCAGGACATGCCCAAAAGATCTCCTCTAGGCTGAGCCTTGATTGCTTAGAGAGGACATATAAAGAACATGCACGGTCAAAACATGAGGTGGCATCTATTTCAAACACAGCACCAAGCAACGCTTCAAGACCAAGCAAACAGTACCATGTTAATGAAAAAAAATAGCGCACAAAAACATTCAGCGAATGACAATTCCATTGTCTTGCACATGGAGCGCTATTTAGAAAAAAGGTGTTTACATTGTCACAGTGAACATTGTGATGGTACTAGATGCTTGCCCAAGAATGCATGTTTTGAATGTGGTGGTTTATACCATCGTCATAACTGTCTCTATACATTTACAAGAAAAATGGAGCAGGTGGGTATGAAGGAACCATTAACAAGAACATGTTTTTATGGCTGCTATTTTCAACTATTTGGCTATATACTGTTGCATTTTACATGCAAGCACATAACAACCAACCATAGTATAGTGTCTCTTGTCATCTAAATTTTGGGGACGGGGTTGCCGCTAGTTTATGTGACTGTCACTCAAACAAGTTACTATAAAGGAAAATTATCTTTTATATATTTAATATAATCTCAGCAATTTCTACTAACTATTTATTATGACTTATCACTCGAGCTATAGTTCGCTAGCCACTATATTTTTCTACCATTACTCCTAAAAGGGAATTATTTATTCATTGGGGTCAAAATTCTATTTTATTTACACAATATTTCGGGGATATGGGGAAAATACTTTTTTGCCTATGTACGACACGAAACGACGAACGTTTCTACATAGTTGGCATAGATATACCGGGCATTGCTACAACTAAATAAATTTTAGTTTTTCACTTTTTCAGTTTTGGTATATACCTCTTCTCTTTCGCCTTGGTGTTGTTGAGAATTACGAAATGGACCATAGCGATAATATTTGGGTCTTTTGTCAAAACGAAAATGAAGCCATGCAACTCCACCACCGGCAGTGGAAAACCAAATCATTTGTTGTTGTTGTGTCAAGGAGAGTTGTTTCAAATACGTCTCGGCCACTAATTTCCATAGAGATGCTATTTGGGCAATCGGTGCATTTCTTAAAAATGCTGTCAAATGACCATATCTATTCTTATCTTGATCATGCAACAGTTTGGGACTGACCAACATGGCATCTCCTCCAAGATTTACAAAGGCACAGGCATGGGGGTGATCGTTGAACTTGAATTGTTCCGCAAAGGTATACCGATCCGCAAAAGAAGCAAAATTTGCTAGACCTTCGTCATTGACCAAGACAAATTCAAAAATTGTCGTGCCAAACATATCCAAAGTCGTGCCCTTGGTTTCAAATCGAAGTCCACGAAAGGGACAAGACTGAATGAGTTTGGTCAAATCCAGAGCCAATTTTTCAGCTTCTTCATTGTTTTCAGTGAGCTCATGCGTACCAGCCATGAGTTCAACCCATTCCTTGATTGTCAATTCTTTCAGTGAGTCATCATTCTTGTCTTTTATAGTGGCGACATATCGGAGAACGTCGTTTTCACCAGAGGGTACAGACTGATAAATAATGAACGACGATGTTTCAATCAATTCGTTATTGATTTTTAGATCCTTTCTTGCAGGATTTTCAGCAACCTTCTTTACAGCTTTAAGTTCACCGAGAAGACCTTGCATTGTAGTTAGCTGTTCTAGTGCTCATCGATTGGATGAAAAAAAGCTTTAAGAACCTCCGATTGTCAAATTAAATTTAGATAAGTTTCTCATAAGCTAACGAATCAAATCAATTAAAGAGAACAAAGAAGCTAGAGTTTAATTTGAGGTAGAAAGATGAGTTGTTTTTCAGCGATAAGACAAGGAAATAGCTACGCATGGAAGTCGCGATATTGCTTTATGCTATTGTAAAAACGTTTCCGACAGTTTTACTCTTGCTTGGTTTTGTGGAATGAAAGACATCGAACGAAAAGATTTTTTGGAGACGCGGCGGACCGGACCCTCCAAAACGGGGTTTTCTGTTGAACCCGTTTTAGAAACCGTATCCCTACGCTTTCCGGTCAAAACACGGTAATATCCCGCGGTGCTGTCGGAAAAACCCTCGCAAAAAGTCCTGGAACCCAAGGTTCCTTTTCTTAATCCATTGCGTCGTATAACGCTTTTTCCCTTGTAAGTAAAATGCATGAAAAAGGACCCAAGGTTCCTGCACTTTTTCCGAGTGGGTTTTTGAGAAAAAATATCATGCACAATTTTTCGTCTAGAAACTACGGATGCTCTCTTTATTACTGATGTGCTACCAGTGAGCTTATAGGGGTGGGAGGCACCAAATGGGGGGGGGGGGGGG